>JAODAL010006364.1:0-134286 GCA_025379985.1 Phyllomedusa bahiana | reverse complement strand
CTGTGTTGGGAATAAAAAAATTTGTATGCTTTACCAAGGGGACTTTTTCTGCACCTTTAACTTGCTCCTTTTTCCCCGGGTTTCCCCGACCCCCAAACTGTGTGTTTTTCAGTTGCTCCCAAATAATGCCCCGTTATCAGAGTTTTCTGAGGGGAAATTTCCTGGGGCCCTTTGTTGGGGGGGAAGACAAACGTTGTTGCTCATGTCTACTTTCCTTCCCCCCCCCTCTGCCCATCCGGCCCAACGGGAAAAGTATTCTCGGACCGTTTTCTGATAACGCTGTTTAAAAGGGGCCAAAAACTCAAGGCCCACAGTGGTGGCTGTAACCCTTGGGGACAAGAGAGCAGTTAAAGGGTTCAAAAAAAAAACCTGTATTAGGTTAAGAAAATTATTTTTTAAAAACAAAACTTTTTAAAAATTCCCTTATGTTACAGAAATTTGGCAGTTTCCGGAAAATTGCTGTGGGGGAAATTACCCCTTTTTTTTACTTCCCCAAATTAGCACACCCGGCTCCCTTTTGAAGCACTTTAAAGGCCCAACAATCTTGTCAACCTTGGCAATCAATAAAAAACCTTTGGCTTTCAGAACCTGTTTTGTTAGTTTTTTTAGGAACCTTTTTTCCCCCTTTTTTAAAGGGGTCTTCCAAGACTCGTGGGAAAACTCCCCCTAGTGGTCGGCTGCGTTTAAAAATTTAAAAACGGGTACTCACCCTCCACCCAAACCAATGTCCCAGAGCTCTGTTGTTCGAGCTTGGTTGTTCTTTGCGGGTTTCCAAAGCAGGGGATGCCCACAAAACTTGGTTTTTATTCACATCAGCCAATCACCGGCCTCAAATACCCCACGGTAGGGCCCTTTGTTTTGCGGATTGTGGGGAAATAAATGTTGGGGGGACTGTTGGAAAGGACCCCTGGAGCTTTGGGGGGGGGGTACTTTGGCAGTAGGAGGGTGATTTATCCTTTTTATTTTTTATTTAAAAAGGTTTTGGGCCACCGGGAAAGGGTTATGAAAAAACCTTTAGAAAACCCTTTAAAAAAGCCCTGTGTTTTTGGGTAGACTTAGTATATACTAGTATCCCTGAAAAAATCCCAATTTCTGGAGAATATTTTTCCTATTGCTCAGGTGTTGGGGGGTTCCTCCTAGAAATCTTTCACTGAATATGTTTAGGGTGGGTGTGTTTCCATAAAAAGGGTTTTTCCTTTCACAGTCCCGACATTGTCCAAACATTTTTGGAGTTTTAGTGTGGGCAAAAAACCCCCCCCTTTGTTAAGGGTGGAATGGTAACACCCATCTGACAGATTTAGTAGGAGGAATAACAGAGGAACGGCACAACACAGAAAAGACGCTAGATGATTGTTCTTTTTTTTAAACCCTGTACTATTTTAGGGCATTTAGGAGATGGCCGGGGCCGCTTTAAGGGCTACAGCACACTGCAGGGCTATTGGGTGCATTAGTGCTGCTGTAGTGACACGTGCTCTCACTGATTTCATATGCAGGCTGACAGAAAAAATACAGACATTGTTTCCCCTCAGATTCCAGACATACTTTGTCCGACATAACCCATGTGCAGGAGGCTGGAATTGAAACCTGACGATGTGAAGACTCCTATACTAAACAGGTTCTAGCCCTGACCAGTAGAGAGGCCGAGAAATCCACCAGACTGGGGCAGCCCCTACCCCGGCTGCTGGTCTCTGCAATCCACCTTGTCCTGTAGTATTAACACCATCAGGCTCAGAGTGGCCCACAGTGGAAATCCCTGGTGGGCTCCGGTGTCCCTGGCGATGGTGGCCCCCTTGGCATGGCACGCCTGGGGCTGGCCTTCAGTAAGAATTGCAGAAGTCATGTGCAATAGGTAGAGAGACAATGCCACTAGCGGGCCCCGAGGGACCAATCAACGCCACTGGCGGGCCCCGAGGGACCAATCAACGCCACTGGTGGGCCCCGAGGGACCAATCAACGCCACTGGCGGGCCCCGAGGGACCAATCAATCAAACGCCACTAATGGGTCCCGAGGGACCCATCAATCAACGCCACTAGTGGGCCCCGAGGGTCCAATCAATCAACGCCACTGGTGGGCCCCGAGGGACCAATCAATCAACGCCACTGGTGGGCCCCGAGGGACCAATCAATCAACGCCACTGGTGGGCCCCGAGGGACCAATCAATCAACGCCACTGGTGGGCCCGGGGAGACCCATAAATCCAAACGCCACTGGTGGGCCCCGAGGGACCAATCAACGCCACTGGTGGGCCCCGAGGGACCAATCAATCAACGCCACTGGTGGGCCCCGAGGGACCAATCAATCAACGCCACTGGTGGGCCCGGGGAAACCCATCTTTCAACGCCAACTGGTGGGCCCCGAGGGGACCAATCAATCAACGCCACTGGCGGCCCCGAGGGACCAATCAACCCAACGCACTGGCGGGCCCCGAGGGACCAATCATAAAACGCCCTGGCGGGCCCCGAGGGACCAATCAATCAAACGCCACTGGCGGGCCCCGAGGGACCAATCAACGCCACTGGCGGGCCCCGAGGGACCCATCAACGCCACTGGTGGGCCCCGAGGGACCCATCAACGCCACTGGAGGGCCCCGAGGGACCCATCAACGCCACTGGCGGGCCACGAAGGACCAATAAAACGCCACTGGGGGCCCGAGGGCCCAATCAACGCCACTGGCGGGCCCCGAGGGACCAATCAACGCCACTGGCGGGCCCCGAGGGACCAATCAATCAAACGCCACTGGCGGGCCCCGAGGGACCAATCAATCAAACGCCACTAGTGGGCCCCGAGGGACCCATCAATCAACGCCACTTGTGGGCCCCGAGGGACCCATCAATCAACGCCACTGGTGGCCCCGAGGGACCAATCAAACCCCCACTGGTGGGCCCGAGGGACCAATCAAGGGCCACTGGGGGGGGCCCCGGGGACCAATCAACGCCACTGGGTGGGCCCGGGGACCAATCAAACGCCACTGGTGGGCCCCGAGGGACCAATCAATCAACGCCAACTGGTGGGCCCCGAGGGACAATCAATCAACGCCACTGGGGGGCCCCCGAGGGACCAATCAATCAAGCCACTGGTGGGCCCGAGGGACACAATCAATCAACGCCACTGGTGGGGCCCCCGAGGGACCAATAAATTCACCGCCACTGGTGGGCCCCGAGGGACCAATCAATCAACGCCACTGGTGGGCCCCGAGGGACCAATCAATCAACGCCACTGGTGGGCACGAGGGACCAATCAATCAACGCCCTGGTGGGCCCGGGGGAAACCAATCAATCAACGCCACTGGTGGGCCCCGAGGGAAACCAATCAATCAACGCCACTGGGGGCCCGAGGGACCAATCAATCAACGCCATGGGGGGGCCCCGAGGGACCAATCAAATCAACCCCCTGGCGGGCCCCGAGGGAGCAATCAATCAACGCCACTGGTGGGCCCCGAGGGACCAATCAACAACGCCACTGGTGGGCCCCGAGGGACCAATCAATCAACGCCCACTGGTGGGCTCCAGTCCAACACGGAACACCAATTTGCTGGAAATCCCACTACTCCAGCTCTCAGAGAACTCGTCATTACATCTCCTGTGCACTCTGAACTGGGATTACAGGAGGGAGGTGTTCTGTGGAGCAGGTGCCATCACTGGACCCTAGACCTGACGGGAGATGTTGTTCTGAGGAGCAGGCGCCACCACTGGACCCTACACCTGACAGGAGGTGTTGTTCTGTGGAGTAGGCACCATCGCTGTACCGTACACCTGACGGGAGGTGTTGTTCTGTGGAGTAGGCACCACCGCTGGACCCTACACCTGACGGGAGGTGGTGTTCTAGGGAGCAGGCGCCACCGCTGGACCCTACACCTGACGGGAGGAGTTGTTTTGGGGAGCAGGCGCCACCACTGGACCCTACACCTGACGGGAGGTGTTGTTCTGAGGAGCAGGCGCCACCGTGGACCTACACCTGACGGGAGGTGTTGTTTGAGGAGCAGGCCCCACCGCTGGACCCTACACCTGACGGGAGTTGGTGTTCTGGGGAGCAGGCGCCACCGCTGGACCCTACACCTGACGGGAGGAGTTGTTTTGGGGAGCAGGCGCCACCACTGGACCCTACACCTGACGGGAGGTGTTGTTCTGAGGAGCAGGCGCCACCGCTGGACCCTACACCTGACGGGAGGAGTTGTTCTAGGGAGCAGGCGCCACCCCGCTGGACCCTACACCTGACGGGAGAGTTGTTCTGTGGAGCAAGGCCCACCGCTGGACCCTTACACCTGACAGGGGTGTTGTTCTGAGGAGCAGGCCGCCACCACTGGACCCTACACCTGACGGGAGCTGTTGTTCTTCGGAGCAGGAGCCACCACTGTACCCTACACCTGACGGGAGGTGTTGTTCTGGGGAGCAGCCGCCACCACTGGACCCTCCACCTGACGGGAGGTGTTGTTCTCGGGAGCAGGAGCCACCACTGTACCCTACACCTGACGGGAGGTGTTGTTCTGCGGAGCAGGCGCCACCGCTGGACCCTACACCTGACGGGAGGTGTTGTTCTGGGGAGCAGGCGCCACCGCTGGACCCTACACCTGACGGGAGGAGTTGTTCTAGGAGCAGGCGCCACCGCTGGACCCTACACCTGACGGGAGGTGTTGTTCTAGGGAGCAGGCGCCACCGCTGGACCCTACACCTGACGGGAGGTGTTGTTCTAGGGAGCAGGCGCCACCACTGGACCCTACACCTGACGGGAGGTGTTGTTCTGGGGAGCAGGCGCCACCGCTGGACCCTACACCTGACGGGAGGTGTTGTTCTGAGGAGCAGGCGCCACCGTTGGACCCTACACCTGACAGGAGGTGTTGTTCTGGGGAGCAGGCACCACCACTGGACCCTACACCTGACAGGAGGTGTTGTTCTGGGGAGCAGGCGCCACCACTGGACCTGACGCTGCCACTTGCTTTACAGGTGGCCTCATTTTGCCAACCACAGGGGAGATGGCACCAGAGCACAAGTTTCCACCTAGACATGGCCCCAATGCCCACAGGCTGCCAGTGGTGGCTGCAATAAGCAGGGTCAGCTATAGCCAGGCTAGCAGTCACACAGCACACGCAGCGGGCACACATTCTGGCACACCCATAACACGCACAGCTGGCTCCGACCCACCGGGCCTTGTACCGGGCCTACTGAGCCCGAGCCCCCTACAGCCACACACACCGCTCTTACCGGCCGCCGAGGAAGAGGAAGAGACAAGCCGCGGAGACCCGGCCAAAGCCCCGGCCTGGAGTAGGACAGCCATCCGGCCGGCCACCGACACACGGAGAGGAGGAGAGCCGCGCCGAGCTCCGCCCCTGACTGACAGCCGGGAGGAGGGAGCAGCCACACTCACCCGCGCCGCTCTCTGTGCGGGGGCTCTGAGGGCACGGGGGCAATGCCACAGAACAGCTCTGGTGTAAGGGCACAGAGGGCAATGCCACAACGCAGCACTGATATGAGGGAGGGCAATGCCACAGAACAGCTCTGGTGTAAGGGCACGGGGGCAATGCCACAGCGCAGCACTGATATGAGGGAGGGCAATGCCACAGAGAAACACTGGTGTGAGGGCACGGGGCCAATGCCACAGAGAAACACTGGTTTTGAGGGCAGGGGGGGGAAATGCCACGGGAGAAACACTGGTGTGAGGGCACGTTGGCAATTCCACAGAGCAGGACTGGTGTGAGGGATCGGGGGCAATGCCACAGAGCAGCACTTGTGTGAGGGCACGGGGGCAGTGCCACAGAGAAACACTGGTGTGAGGGCACGGGGGCAATGCCACAGAGCAGCACTGGTGTGAGGGCACGGGGGGCAGTGTCATAGAGAAACACTGGTGTGAGGGCACAGGGGGCAATGCCATAGAGAGAAACACTGGTGTGAGGGCACGGGGGGCAGTGTCATAGAGAAACACTGGTGTGAGGGCACGGGGGCAATGCCACAGAGAAACACTGGTGGGAGGGCACGGGGGCAATGCCACAGAGCAGCACTGGTGTGAGGGCACGGGGGCAATGCCACAGAGCAGCACTGGTGTGAGGGCACAGAGGGCAGTGCTACAGAGCAGCACTGGTGTGTGGGGGGGGGGGGGCAATTCAACAGAGCAGCACTAGTATGTGGGGGGGGGGGGGCAATTGCAACAGAGCAGCACTAGTTTGTGGGGGGGGGGGGGGCAATGCAACAGAGCAGCACTGGTATGGGGGGGCAGTGCCACAGAGCAGCTCTGGTGTGAGGGGGGGCAGTACCACAGAGCAGCCCTGGTGTGAGGGGGGGCAGTACCACAGAGCAGCCCTGGTGTGAGGGGGGGCAGTGCCACAGAGCAGAACTGGTATGAGGGGAGGCAGAGCCACAGAGAAACACTGGTGTGAGGGCACGGGGGCAATGCCACAGAGAAACACTGGTGTGAGGGCACGGGGGCAATGCCACAGAGAAACACTGGTGTGAGGGCACAGAGGGCAGTGCTACAGAGCAGCACTGGTGTGAGGGCACAGAGGGCAGTGCTACAGAGCAGCACTGGTATGTGGGAGGGGGGCAATGCAACAGCAGCACTGGTATGTGGTGGGGCAGTGCCACAGAGCAGCACTGGTGTGAGGGGGGGCAGTACCACAGAGCAGCAGTGGTGTGAGGGGGGGCAGTGCCACAGAGCAGAACTGGTGTGAGCGGGGGCAGTGCCACAGAGCAGCTCTGGTATGAGGGGGGGCAGTGCCACAGAGAAACACTGGTGTGAGGGCACGGGGGCAATGCCACAGAGCAGCACTGGTGTGAGGACACGGGGGCAATGCCACAGAGAAAACACTGGTGTGAGGGCACGGGGGCAATGCCACAGAGAGAAACACTGGTGTGAGGGCACAGAGGGCAGTGCTACAGAGCAGCACTGGTATGTGGGGGGGGGGGGCAATGCAACAGAGCAGCACTGGTATGGGGGGGCAGTGCCACAGAGCCGCTCTGGTGTGAGGGCACATGGGGCAGTGTCATAGAGCAGCACTGGTGTGGAGGGCACAGAGGGCAGTGCTACAGAGCAGCACTGGTATTGGGGGGGGCAGTGCCACAGAGCAGTGATGGTGTGAGGCGCAATACCACAGAACAGCTCTGGTGTAAGGGCACAGAGGGCAATGCCACAACGCAGCACTGATATGAGGGAGTGCAATGCCACAGAGAAACACTGGTGGGGAGGGCAGGGGGGCAAGGCCACAGACAAACACTGGTTTGCGGCCACGGGGGCACTGCCACAGAGAAACACTGGTGTGAGGGCACGGGGGCAATGCCACAGAGCAGCACTGGTATGGGGGGGGGGGCAATCCCCACAGAGCATTTCTGGTGTGAGGGCACATGGGGCAATGCCACAGAGCAGCACTGGTATGGGGGGGGGGGGGGCAATGCCACAGAGCAGCTCTGGGTGATGATGTGAGGCGCAATACCACAGAGCAGCTCTGGTATGAGGGGGGGGGGGCGGGGGCAGTGCCACAGAGCAGCACTGATATGAGGGAGGGCAATGCCACAGAGAAAACGGGGTATGGGGGGGGGGCAATGCCACAGAACAGCTCTGGTGTAAGGGCACAGAGGGCAATGCCACAACGCAGCACTGATATGAGGGAGGGCAATGCCACAGAGAAACACTGGTGTGAGGGCACGGGGGCAATGCCACAGAGCAGCTCTGGTGTGAGGGCACATGGGGCAGTGTCATAGAGCAGCACTGGTGTGAGGGCACAGAGGGCAGTGCTACAGAGCAGCACTGGTATGTGGGAGGGGGGGCAATGCAACAGGGCAGCACTGGTATGGGGGGGGCAGTGCCACAGAGCAGCTCTGGTGTGAGGGCACATGGGGCAGTGTCACAGCGCAGCACTGATATGAGGGATGGCAGTGCCACAGAGCAGCCCTGGTGTGAGGGGGGGGGGGGGGGGAGAGAGAGCCATAGAGCAGCACTGGTGTGAGGGCAGTGCCACAGAGCATTTCTGGTGTGAGGGGGGGAAGTGCCACAGAGCAGCTCTGGTGTGAGGGCACAGGGGGCAGTGCCACAACAATGCCACAGAGCAGCACTGGTATGAGGGGGAGGGGCAGTGCCACAGAGCATTTCTGGTGTGAGGGGGGGGCAGTGGCACAGAAGAGGTCTGCTGTGGGGGGGGGGGGGCAGTGCCACAGAGCAACTCTGGTGTGAGGGCACAGGGGGCAGTGTCATAGAGCAACACTGTTGTGAGAGCAGAGGGGGCAGTGCCACAGAGTCACACTGGTATGAGGGGGGTTAGTGCCACAGAGCAGCTCTGGTGTGAGGGCACAGGGGACAGTGCCATAGAGCAGCACTGGTGTGAGGGCAGTGCCACAGATCAGCACTGATATGAGGGGGGAAGGGGGGTAGTGCCACAGAGCAGTTCTGGTGTGAGGACACAGGGGGCAGGGCCATAGAGCAGCACTGGTGTGAGGGCACAGGGGGCAGTGCCACAGAGCAGCACTGGTATGAGGGGGGCAGTGCTATTGAGCAGTACTGGTATAAGGGGGGCAGTGCCACAGAGCAGCCCTGGTGTGAGTGCACAGGGGGCAGGGTCACAGAGCAGCACTGTTGTGAGGGCACAGTGGGCAGTGCCACAGAGCAGCTCTGATGTGAGGGCACAGAGGGCAGTGCCATAGAGCAGCTCTGGTGTGAGGGCACAGAGGGCAATGCCATAGAGCAGCACTGGTGTGAGGGCACAGGGAGCAGTGCAGTGCAATACAGCAGCACCAGTTACATCACTCATGTGTCAGACACATCCCGCACACGCCTCTCACATGCCAGACACATCCCGCACACGCCACTCACACACCAGACACATCCCGCACACGCTACTCACACACCAGACACATCCCGCACACGCCACTCACATGCCAGACACATCCTGCATACGACACTCACACGCCAGACACCTCTCTCTTATGACACACGCCTGACACATCCCGCACACACTACTCACACGCCAGACACATCTTGCACCCGCCACTCACATGCTAAACACATCCCACATACGACACTCACACGCCAGATACATCCCGAACACAACACTCACATGCTGGACACAAAGGGAGACGTATGAAAATAGATGCCTCACATTGCATTTTCGCGTCTATGTTTCAGTGTATAATGCACCTGAATGTATGAGAGTGGTTTTTGTGCACTCGTAAATGGTGTCTAAAGTTCATCGTGCCTCGCCTGTGTGTTTGGCACATTACGTAACTTTGGCACAATAATGCACCAAACGTGTATCGGCTATGGATAGGCTGGAAATCAAATAAAAGTTATTAGAATAGCATGTCAGTCAATAGAAACTATGGTACTGATCTTGCTTGGTGGGCTCACACGCCGCACATACCACTCACACGCCAGACACATCCCGCACCTACGTTTTTGATGCATTTTTCGGATGCTTGTTTTGTGTAGAAAGGCACAGCAATTAATGCTGTACATTTCTGCACAAAAAATGCACCAAAAAACGCACTGTGTGAAAGCACCTTTAGGGTATGTTCACACGGCGTCTTGCGTTCGTATCAACATCCGCTTTTCTGATGCGTCTCTGGGTCCATCAGAACGGACCTAGAGACGCATCTAACAATTAGCAGTGAGATTATCACTGCCGGCAATGACAGACACGCAGCGGTGTTCACATGAGATATCGCCGCTGCATGTTTGCATCCCGCCTGTCGGCTCCTTCTTTCAGATGCGATCCAAAAAATGACATGCAATTCTTTGAAAGACGGGCCCGACAGGCGCGGACGCAAACGCCGCGTGAACATACTCTTAGGCTATGTTCACACGGCTTAAAATGGGACGTATTTCACCCCGTATTTCGCGCCATACTGCGCGAAATACGGGGCAAGATACGTCCCAGTCATTACGGTAATCCACAGGTCTCATAGAGAACAATGGATTACGTCTCCTCTTCCCGCTCGTACAATACACCTCGGGGGGAGATAAGTGACATGTCAATTATTCACGGCGTATATGCCCCCCGCCCCGCTCCCGCCCCAATACACACGGTGTAATTGCGGGCGAAATACGTCCCACAATTACTGCCGTGTGAACATAGCCTCACTGTGTTCCATATCAGAGTTTGTTACAAAACCATCTGCATAAAAAGATGCATTTTTCAATTGCTTGCATTGTTGATCTGACGTAGTCCAATTAGTCCATCGTAGGAACTTCCTCCCATGTCAAATACAACTCTTCTAGCTCACATTTATAGCCAGACATCCTGCTTGGACTGTGTCATTTTTTTTAACCCCTCCATCACCAATGTCCCTCTGACAGGCCCAGCTAGGAATGGCATAGGTTAAAATATCAGTGTAAGGCTAGGTTCATACGGTGTATTTGCAGGGCGTAATTACGCCCCGTAATTACGCCGTGTAGGCGGGAGCAGAGGCGGGGGACCGGCACCTCGCCGGCCCATAGACTTGCATTACCAGCGGCGCGTATACGCCGCTGGTAATTCACATGTCAATTATCTCCCCCCGCGGCGTATTCACCGAGCAGGGAGAGGAGATGTAATCCATAGTTCTCTATGAGCACTGTGGATTACCGTAATGAATGGGCCGTTTTCAGCCCGTAATGTGCGCACTTTGGCGCGTAATTACGGACTGAAATACAGCCCATTTTAAGCCGTGTGAACATGGCCTAAGCCTGAAGTGGGAGGATGGGGGAGCAGGTTCTGTGAAGATACCAGATGGGAAAAGATTGTATTATAATTTTGATTATTGACACCTTTGAACACTGTTTAGCTCCTTTGAACACGGTACAATTGAACTACTCATATACCAGCTGTCTGTTAACCCCTTACCGCCGCAGCCAGTTTTGACCTCCCTGACAGAGCCCCATTTTTTAAATTTGACCTGTCACTTTATGTGATAATAGCTTTTTGATACTTTTACCTATCCATGTGGTTCAGAGATTGTTTTCTCATGACACATTGTGCTTTAAATTAGTAATAAATCTTGGTCCATACAATCCTTTTTTATTTGTGAAAATAAAATTTGCTAAAAAAATTCAATTAAAGGGGTTTTGCCACGAAGTAAGATTGATGTGGGAAACTTGCAAACTAAATAACAAACATTTTCACCATTCATCATTATAAAAATATTCTGCACCGTTAGGCCGTGTTCACACTGCTTATTCCCGACGGATTTGTGCGCCGTATTGAGCTCACAAATCCGCCGTGAATAAGGGGCGGGACGGGGCGGGGGCCGGAGCGCGGCGGGGGCGCCGCTCCCGGCCCCATAGACAATGCATTGTTTACGGCGGGTACGCGCTGTAAATAATGTTCATGTCACTTTCTCCCCCGCGGCGGATTCGCCGGCGGGTAGGAGCGACGGATTCCACTGTTCTCAATGAGAGCAGTGGTTTACCGTAATGACAGGGAGGGATTGGCGCCGTACTGCAGCGAAAATCCGGCGCGCAGTATGGCGCCAATCCGTGCCCACATAAGCCGTGTGAACGAGGCCTTAGTGATCCATTGTTTACAGCTCGTCTCCAGGGGATACGACCAGGGCTTAGAGCTTCTCAGTCCTGGTCAGACATGCTCAGACATCACCTTTCCTCTTAGGCAGCTACTGATTGTTCAAACCCTGGGTGCGGTAATTCTACTCCCGTCCTCTGTACTCCTTAGTAATTAGTCAAACAGTGCAAATAAATTAAAAAAAGAAATCTCAATCAGGTATGTGCATTGATAAAGAGAAAAAAAACACAGGTTTCGTTCCTGCAGGGGTTTGAACCTAGGACCCTTGTGCTGTGAGGTAAAAACTTTACCTCT
Organism: Phyllomedusa bahiana; assembly: GCA_025379985.1. Lineage (NCBI taxonomy): Eukaryota > Metazoa > Chordata > Amphibia > Anura > Hylidae > Phyllomedusa > Phyllomedusa bahiana. The sequence goes on along the minus strand of JAODAL010006364.1, from coordinate 122,519 downwards.
GAGCTACTCACAGCTTTATACATAAATAGACCTTTCTTTGACTACAGAGAGGAAAGGCCTGGTGATGTCATCCTGCTGGGTCACATGATATGCAATTCAAACAAATCACACACGCCCCCTTCTGAGAGCACAGAGCTGAAGAGCTGGATGCAGGAGGCATGAAATGAGATTGTGGCAAAACCCGTAGCACTTTTCACAGTTCAAACAACACCTTTCAATGCTCCACAAACTTATTATAACAGTTTATACATTGGTAGCAGATATGGCATTGTTACTTAAGTAACTAAAATGACACAACTTGCGGTTGGTGCTTGACAAAGGGGGCGGACCCCCGAAATGTCATGCAATTTTCTACCCTGAGCTTTGGGTGAGGTCTAACTTTGAGTTCCACTTGTTTCCAAACTCTATCTGGGAGTCGTGATGTTACCTGCGTTTAGGACATCTATGTGCTACTAAGGCTATGTTCACAGGGCTTAATTGCGGGACGTAATTACGCCCCGCAATTACGCCGTGTGGACGGGGGCGGGGCGGGAGCGGGGGAGTAAGCAGGGGGCCGGCACTTCGCCGGCCCATAGACTATCACTGCTAGCGGCGTGTATACGCCGCTAGAAAGTGACATGTCAATTATCTCCCCGCCCGGCGAATCCGCCGGGCGGGGAGAGGAGACGTAATCCATAGTTCTCTATGAGAACTGTGAATTACCGTAATGAATGGGCCGTTTTCGGCCCGTAATTGGCGCACTTCGGCGCGTAATTACGGACCGAAATACGGCCCATTTTAAGCCGTGTGAACATGGCCTAAGAATTCGAGTTGGGACTCATGGAAGCTACTAACCGCAAGCTGTGTCATATAAGTTACTTACGTAACAATGTCATTTCTGCTACCAATGTATAAACTGTTATTATAAGTTTGTGGCGCATTAAAAGGTGTTGTTTGAACCATGAAAAGTGCTACAAGCTTGTTGCCACATTAATTGACTTTTTGAGCATGTTTTGATGGAGTTGGGGCCTCTGATTTGGTCGCAAAAAACTTGCGGTTTTAAGATTTTTATGAAGGCGGATAATTTTTTGTATACAGAAAAAAAAAATTGCCATGTTCAAAGTTCAAAAATTTCTGCGTGTACGACAGTTATTCAACTCAAAATAGTTTATAACTAGCATTTACCATATGTCTATTGTAGGTTGGCATACTTTTTAAATGTCTTTTTATATTTTAAGACACTAAAGGGCTTAGAGAGAAGTATTTTAGGCACCAGTCCAGATTTTTTTTTTTAGGGACCAATCCAGTTCTGACGTGGCTTTGAGGGGGCTGTATGTTAGACACGCCCATAAATGACTCCATACAAAAAACTACACCCTTATAGTATTCAAAACAGCATTTAGGAAGTTCTTTCACCCATTAGGTGTTTCACAGAAATTAAAGCAAAGTGGAGGTGAAATTTCAAGATTACACTTTTCTTGCAGACTTACAATTTTTATCCATTATTCACTGGAACACGGTAGATGTGACCAGGGAAATGCAACTTAATATTGATTCCCCCAATTCTGCCATTTTGAGAAATCCCATATGTGACCCTGGTGCACTATTTAGCTCAACCACAAGCCTCAGAATAAGAGAAGCACCTGCTGGACTTTGGTGGCTCATTTTCATTACGATTTTCTGTAGGTTCCATTACAGGTTTGCGGACACGCTAAAGTGCTAAAACTTAATAAATATCCTTAAAAAGACCCCATATTGGAAACTACACCCCTTAAGAAATATATTCAGGGGTGCAGTGAGTATATAGACCCCATAGGTTTTTCACAAATTTTTTAAACGTCAGGCTGTGAAAATGAAAAAAAAATTTCTAACAATCTGCACTTTTAGCTTAAAATGTATTATTTTAACAAGGAATCCTGGAAAAAAAGCACCCCAAATTTTTTTACACAATTTTTTCAAAGTTCGGCAATACCCTATAAATTGCTGTTTGGGTGCATGACAGGGCGTACAAGGGAGGGAGCACTATTTGGCTTTTGGAATGCAGATTTTGGTGGGGCCATGTCGAATTTGCAAAGCTCCCAAAGTACCGGTGAAACCTGCCCGAAGTCACTACATCTTGGATTCAACACCCCTCATTGATCTCATCTTGGGGTGTATTGTACAATTTGGGTGCACAGGTGTTCCATAGTTTGTTTTTTTTAGCGTTGGGCCATGAAAATGGGGGGACGCAGTTTTGTCATTGTTTCTTGAACTTCACTTTTACAGCGTTCGCCGGGTGGTATAAATGGCAGAATACTTTTGCTATATGGGTCGGTACAATTACAATGATAAAAAAAACTATATAAAATTTATATCTGTTTATAAAGAATTGAGTTTTTATGTTGTCATAGTTTGATAGCCATAACTTTTTTATTTTTCTATATATGGGGCCGATTAAGGATTTTGCGGGATTAGTTGACGTTTTTATTGGTACCATTTTGGGGTATTTTTATTTTTTTACAGCAATACCCAATTTGTATTTTTTATGTTTTACTGCTTTTACACAATAAAAACACTTTTAAAGGAAAACGCGAGAGAGAGCTATAACTTTTATTTTTCTGTGTACGGAGCTGTGTGTGGGCTTGTTTTTTGTGGGATGAGTAGAAGTTTCTATTGGTATAATTTTTTGGGGAACAAGGCTTTTTTTATCACTTTTAAATCTGTTTTTTTTGGAAGACAGGGTGAAAAAAATACTGCAGTCCTAGTTGTGTTTTTTATTTTAATAGTGCTCACCGGGCAGAATACATGACAAGTTACTTTTACTCTGTGGGTTGCTACGATTACAGTGCTACTCAATTTATATGCTGTAGTTTTTTTTTATGTTGAAGTACTTTAAAAAAAAGTGTTTTAGCCACAACTTTATTTTACCGCTTTCACCATGCAGGTTTAGTAACATGACAGTTTTTAGGGTAGGTTGTTACGCACGCAGCGATACAAAATATGCGTGCTTTTTAAAAAATCTTTTTGGGGGCGATTGCCGGTGTGTTTTTGTTGTTTTGTTTTTTACTTTTTTTGTACTTTTCCCTTTTTTTTTTTTTTTACTTGTCCCCATAAGGGACTTGTGTCAGTGATCTTTAGATCACTGTTACAATGGAGAACAGTACACAGCCGTACTGCTATCCATGGCAACTGTTAATCACTTTGCCTGGCCATGCCCACAGGGCACAGTCAAGCATAGTGATGTCAAAAGCAGCCTGTGACCCTTTGTTAGGCTTCTGGGCTGCTGAAACCATCAGCAGCCGCGAATATATTGTGGCAGTGCTGATAGAGACAGAGGGAGCTCCTTCTGTCTTTGCCTTAGCTCCCGATTGATCACGAAAGCTAAGGGTTAATGAGCTCTGGCTGTGGGGGCTACACAGCGTGGGGCCAGTTGTAATATACAGTTGGTTCCATGCTGTGATCGTGCAGGCCCCGCTTGTGAGCGGGTACATCCAATATTGGAAAGTGGTTAAGGTATAAAAGATGTCAGAACCTTTGTTTTAAAGTGGTTTTTCATTTCTTTTTAAATGGTCCCCACCAACTCAATTGTTTGAAAATAAAAGATTAACTTGTACTTGTCCCTCCCGCTACCGTCATTGAAGTGCTGCTAAAGCTCTGGTGTCTGCCAGTGGCTCATTTAGATGTATCATACATAAAAATACTATACATATAGCTATAGTCCCCATCCACCAAAGTCAAGCTGGCCTCAGCTCAGATGTGGAGCTACTCTAAACAATCTTGCCTCTTTAGGACTCCCTACATATCAGGGCACTAGTGTCCCAGATATACTCTGTCCTAAAAACAGTCACTGTTTTGGCACTGGTCTGCTGGAGGAAACTGGGTATTATGGGGTGTGCTTGAAGGTGTTTAGAGATATGGCCTGTTATGATGTCCTGTACTTGCACAGGACACTTATTTGCCCAGGGTCATATAATTATCTTAAGATAGCCCAGCACGTCACTGCTGAGCTATCGCCGGGGAGCATTCCAGTTCCAACAGCACGGGAACAATGACGGGAGAAGAGTTGAGTGCACGTTACTTTATTATTTTAAAATTATTTGGGGCGCTTTGGAACTTTTAAAAAGAACTGTCAAAATCCTGTGAATGCAATTTCTGCTCCTCCATAAAATCCTTGTAAGGGTATATCTTTAACCCTTTAAGGTCTAAGCCTGTTTTCGACTTAAAGGGACCACCCCCTTTTTTTTTAAAATTCTGATGTGTCACTTTATCGGGGAAAACATTTTAAGGTTTTCCCATTCATTGTTTTTAGATTTATTCTTTGTGGACAAATTGTACTTTAATTTTTAGCAATAATTTTTGGTCAAAAAAAATCCTTTTATTTGTGAAAAATTTTTCAAAAATAGGGAAAAATTTTGGGAAAAATTCGCCATTTTAAAATTTTAAAAAAAATGTTTGAAAAATGACCCCCCTAAGAAACCCCCATACTTTTTTTGGAAAAACCTCATCAAATTTTGTTTATACCCCCCTTTCCCATTTGGCTTGAATATCCATCAAAGAAAACCCCCCCTCACGGTATTTAAAATAGCATTTAGAAAGATTGTTAACCCTCTAAGGGCATGTCCTGAAAAACCGGCCAAAAATGGCCCCCAATGGTGCTCTCAAAACCGTGCACAGCCCCCCACTGCACGGGTTTTTCCACCCCGGCTTTTTTTCCGCCCGGGCCCCCGGACGTAAAAACTTTAAAAAGCACAATTTTCCGTCCGGTTTTCGGACGGAATCTGTGCTTGTGAATGCGGAGAAAAGCCCCCCCCACCCACGTGGGGACGGCCGCAAAACAGGACAAACACCGGTCGGGTAAACCTGCAGTGCATTATGCCAACTGTCAATATTCCTATTAGACTCCGCCCCCGGGCAGAGCCTGACAGCATGATCTCACAGACTGGTTATTGACTCCCAGTTGCCATGACAACCACCAGAACCTCTGCAATCTTCCTCGCCAGGAACTTAGTTATCTGTCAAACACCACCGGGGCTCCCACAGCGATCAAGCACGTTCATGAAGGTCATGGTGCATTAACAGGCACTGCAACTTGACGATCATGAATGTCAGGGTGGGTTAAAGGGTTAATATTTGGCACCACATTGCAAAAAGAAAATATGGGCGCCAGAAAGGGTTCAGTGCAAAGGATTAGATTGCTAAATGGGATCGGAGATCTTTGGAATCTTAAAGTACCCCACAATTCTTTAGCAGGTTTTTTTAAAAAAAGATCCCTTAAAAACTCCCCTAAATAAAATACCATACCTACAACATGTATTTTTTTCCACAGTGCAACATTTGAAATCACCTAAAATCCTACCTTTTAGTCTGATTTTTGCATGTAGTTTTTTTTTTCCCAAAGTTTTTGGCCCCGGGGGGAAATTTTTTTTGAAGTCAGTAGGGAAATAAATTGTAAAATCTAATACATACAGTATCTCACAAAACGGAGTACACCCCTCACATTTTTGTACATATTGTATTATTTTTTCAGGGGGCAAAAACTGAAGATATGAAAACTTTGTCACCCAAAAAAAAAACAAACAACAGTCATCATGTCTAAACCACGGGATATTATCATATTGGAATGCAGCCTGCGGCCCAGTTTCCAAAAAGGAGGGGGGTCATGCTTGCTTTTAGTAAATCACAGACATGTTGCATTTATGGGTCCCTAATGAAATGTACTCCCCAAGCCGCGCACTCATGCAGCCCCCCAAACCAAGAAACCCCTAACTATATGCTATTGTAACAAAACCAACTTTTTTTTGTACTCGTCACCCGGTCACGCCACACAGGGTTTCACAATTGAACCCAAATACGTTTATTTTGGTCTCATCAGAGCACAGGACATGGTTCCTGCAATCAACGTTCTTAGTCGGCTTGTCTTCAGCAAACTTTGCGGGTTTCTTGTGTTTCCAACCCCTTTAACCTCTGCAGCAAGTGGTAGCATCTTTAATATGACGTGAGAAGGGGGCACTCAACTTCTTTGGTCACCTTTATGAGGCCCTGGTCGAGTGGCCCCCTTCTTTTTTAGACCCGTGTTGGTCTTGGTCACTGTGCTGCCCAGTTTAATGTTGGGGAAAACATCTTATAGCCTAGCCATCTTTTTGTAATTCATTTTTTTCAATCCTCAATTTTTTGCCGAGGGGGCATGTTTAATTCCAGTGACTAGTATGAGAGATGTAGAGCATAACACCAAAATTTTAATACTTCTGCTTTTCAAATTTACACCCAGACCTTGTAACACATGAGTCACATGATACTATGGAGGAAAATGGTAAATTGGGGGATAATTTGTCCATTTTTTTTACTAGGGTGTTCACTTTTTTGTAGTGTTTTAGATGGCTGATGTTTTAGTTATTTTAAGGGGGAAAACAACTTCTACGTTATACAAGCGACCCCGACTACTTTCTTATTTTATCAAATTTTCTATCTTCATTTGTCCCATGAAAAAAACATAGTACAAATATTTACAAAAAAATTGGGGGGGGTACCACTTTTGTGAGACTGTACATTGTTTTATTATCTTTGTGCCATTTTTTCGCACTTGGGGTGTGTTTTGGTTAATGGCAGACTTTTCCAAATGCGGCATACTGCAGATGGGGCATTTTCTTCAGGCAGTTAATGGAATTTTTCTTGCTATAACCTTATTTAATCAAATTTTATTTCCCCGCCCAAAAAAGCTGCATAGTTCTACACTGCTCTTTGTAGCTTTCTGAACTGGCCTGGCCCTCTATAATTTTTCCCCAGTTTAAACAGCCAGCATGCATTGCCAGTCTGCTCCTATCACAAGTCTCTAGTTGCTATTTAAGTGCACACTTCCCCTATTTCTGGGCCTGATCTTTGATTGCTTTTCCTAGCGTTCTTTAGCAATTTATGTATATTGATTCTGGCTTGTCCCTTGTCCTTGCAACCTCGCTGTTACCTGCCCTGACCTGCAAAAACTCCAAGATCTTCAACCTATGACCTGTCTGACTATGCTTCTCATCTATTCCCCTGTTACTGCACCTGAAACCGCTTTTTGTTGCGGTGACTGTGTAAAGGGGTAGGCCCTGGATTTTCTTTGACAAAACCAGACCCCTGTCCGGGGGGTTTTTAAAGGGGTAAAACCCCTAGGCTCTTAGGGCCCGGGGACCCAGTGTGCCACTGTGTGTCACTGTGGTTGTGCAAATTTTCATTTTATTTTCTGCACCAAAAAATACATGTGCATGTATGTTGCTTTGTTATGTTCTTTTGTGACATTGGATGACATGATGGAGACGATTGGGGGTGGACAAAAGTGCACCCCAAAAAATGCTCAAAGGCCTGAACCTTTAAAATATTTTTTTGTGGCCCGGTTTTTATTTAGTTATTTGAGCCAGAAGTGGATTCAAAAGGAGTGTGAAATATAACGGACAAAATTATATTTCTCCATTGTGGTGGCTTCACTACTAGAAGAAATTTTAGTTCTCCATTCTGCTTGACCCACTCCTGGTATTGACTCAGAAATTGCAGTAGAAAAATGCAGTGTTTGAAACCACTTCATGCTTTTTTCTTGTATTTTAAAACCCAAGTACCAGTAAACACTAGGCGGCCATTGCATTTTTTTACCACATTTTCTATTTAGTGACACTATGTACATGTTCTTTTCCTGCCCAGAAATAATTCCTTTTCGAAAACACATTTCGTTTTTAACAATACAAAAAAATGTTTTTCAAAAAAGACAAAAAAAGAAATTATCAAATTTTACAATAGGATATAGTCTAAAATCTGGTCACAGATATAAAACAATGTATCGAGGAATGCCACCCAAAAAAATTTAAAATGTTGTGATTTCATTGTCACAACGAAAGTGTAGGACTTTGAAAAAAGATGCCCCCGGGGGCATGTATGAAAAAAGTTAGGTTTTTCTCTTTGTTGCCAGAGCAACCCAAAAGAGTGCCCATTTCATTTCAATTGCTCGGGAAAAAAATGAAAAGGGGCCCGCCCCCTTAAATTTTGGTTTTTGGGAAAAGGGCCCCAACAAAGGGGAAATTTTTTAGCCCCCTAAAAAACATTTTTTCAAAACGGGGCCCCCAAAGGGGCTTTTAAATCCCTTGAAATAAGAACCGGCCCTAAACCCCCTTATTTTTTTCGGGATAAAAGGGGCGGGGTGGAGGTCGGAAAAGCCAAAAGAAAAACAAAGCACCGGGGGAAAAAAATTTTCCTGAAAAAAAATTTTTTATTTCATTTTTTAAAAAAAAACGCCCCCAAAAAAAGAAAGGGTGTAGAGTTTGGAAAAAACTTTTTAGCCCGAAAAGGGGGCGGGTTTTTTGGCCATTTTCGGTTTTTCCTTAAAAAACCAAAGGGCGGGTTGGAGCCCGGAAAACCCCAAACCCCCCCGACCCCCCCTAAATTTTTTCCCAAACCCCCCGACTCCCCGACCAGACCCCCTTGTTCCGTAAATCCGGCCCCGCAATTTTTTTAAATTTTTAAAATAACTTTCCCTAAAATAAAATGGTTTACATCGGGGCTTTTTTTTCTTTTTTAAGGAAATAAAATTTAAATCAAGCTTTTTTGGGTTTAAACAGACCCTGACAAGGAAAAAAGGATAAACAATGTTTTTGATTTTTTTTAAAAATGTTTTAGAAAAAAAACCGGGGGACCCAAAAATTTTGGGCCCCAAGATATGATTGGGAAATCTGATTAAAAGGGCCCCAGAAGGTATTGCTAAAAAAACCCCAAAGGGCCCAAGTTTCCCCCAAAAAAACTAACAAAAAATAAAAAAAAAAATTAACTTTTTGGGTTTTTTTGGGGAAAAGCAAAAAAAAATTTTAAAAAATTGCTTTAAAACTTTAAAAAAATCTCCCGGAAACAAAGGGCAGATGTTTTAAAAATTTTGAAAAGAAAAATTTTATGTAAAAGGGAAAAGGTAAAAATGACTTTTAAAAAAACTTTTACTTTTTTGAAACTGCACCCAAACAAACTGGAAAAAAAACTTTTTAATTTTTTTGGGGAGTCGGACCCCGGGTTCCCAATTTTTAAACGACCCCGACCCCCAAAACCCCTTTGTTTCCCTTAAACCCCCCCAAAGGGGAAATCCCCAATTGAAAATTTTTCAGCTGAAGCATGTTTTCTTTGGGCCCCAAATGAAAAAGGGGGGAAAGAAAAAAAACTGTTTGCCCCACTCCTGTTAAAATTTCCTTTATTCCAACCTTTTTTTTTCCCCAAAAAACCAAAAAATCTTTTTTTGGGGAAAACCCCCTATAAAACGGGCCCCGACTTTTTTGGCTTTTTTTTTCCGAAAGGGGGGGTTTTAAAAAAAAATAAAAAATGATCAAAACAAAAAATTTGTTAACATGTTTTTTAATTCTTTAAATTTTGGGGAACCAGGTAATAGCCCCCTTTTGGGGTTAAGGAAGGGGGTTTGGGGCCCCGTGCAATGCCCGTGCGCCAAATTTTTTTTGCGCATTTAAAGCAAAAAAGAAAAATAAAAACCCTTAAAAAAAATTGTGAAAAACCAAAAGGGCCCAAGACATTTCAAAACCATGGGGGGCCCCCAAAAATTTAATCAATACTATGAAAAAAGGGGGGCCCTTTTTTAAGTTTTGTCCGGCCCTGTTTTTTACACTGTAATAAGAATTAAAAATAGTTGAAAAAATTCTGTCAAAATGGCCCCCCTCATTTACCCAGGGATGCCAAAAAAGCTAGCCCCAGCAAAAAACATTTAAAAAAATTGACACCCCCCCCAAAAAAATGCCCCAATTTTTTATAAAATTGCCCGGCCCTTTTTGCGTATTGGAAAAATTTGGCACTTGGGTGGCCGTTAGCACAAGGTGAAAAAATGAAAAAAATTTAAAATACCCAATTTCCCCTTTGAAGTTTTTTTTCCAAAACTTGTTTTTAAAATTTTGGATGGGAAATTTTTTACAGGGGGCCCAAATTTTGTTGAACAAATTCACAATTTTTTTTTTAAAATAAAAGTGCCCCCCCCCATTTTTAAAAATACCCCGCCCCAATTAAAAAACCCAATTTAAAAAAAATTTTCCCTCCTTTTCCAAAAAGGGGGAACAGCTTCAGGGGGTTTTTGGCCCCGGGGGGGCCCCCGGGGCCCGCTTCCCCCCCCCCGCAAACCAAACCCCCCCGCTCGCGGGGGGGCCCCCGGCCGGGGGGCCCCCGCAAAACCACCCCTCGGGCCCCTTTCCCGGGCGCCGCCCCCTTTTAAAACCCGGGCCCGCGCCCCCCTTTAAAAAAGGGCCGCTCCTGCCTTTTTCCCGGGGCCGGGCCCTTTGCGCGGGGGCCCGGCCGGCTTAAGGCCCGCCGCTCCCGCCGGTTTCTCAAAAATTAAAAGGGCCCCAGTTTTTCCCGTTTAATTGGCCAATTTAATGGGGCCCGCTGGTTCTATTTAAGGTACCACCCCAGTAACCCCCCCTGCCGCCCCCTTTTTTGGTTGGGGGTTTAAACCTAGGGGCCCAAAGAAAAGAAAAATTGGGTTTTGTTTCCGTCCTAAATTTTTTACCCGGGGGGGTCCCAAATTTCCGCTTTTTACCAAAAGCCTAACCTTTGCCTGGTTTAATTGGCCCGCCTCCCCCGCCCTTTAAGGGGGGTCTCCCCGGGGCCTTTGGCCCCCGGGGGGAAACCCTTTCCCCTGCCGCCCCTGCCCTTTCTGCCTGCCCCCCGATTTTACGCCCCGGGTTTTTACTTTTTTCTTTTACCACCCCCCTGAAAACCCCCCGGCTCCCTTTTTCCCCAAGGGCAAGTAAACCGTCAGGGGTAACAAACCGGGGTCCCCTCACGCCCCGCAAAAAGGCCCCATCCCGCTTTGGGCCGGAAACCCCCTTCTGGGGGAAAAACCGGGGGGTTTACTTAAAATTTCCCTTTTTCCCCTGGCGGGGTTTTAAAGTTTACCCCACCGTTTTGCTTTGGGCCCCCGGGCGGACCCAAACCCCACGTTTAAAAAAGAAAACAAAAAACCTTGGCCCCCAAGGGTTTTTCCCGCCAGGTTTTACCTTTCCCTGTCCCCTTTGGCCCCAAAACATCCCCTTGCAGTTTGTCGCCCAAAAGAAAGGGCCCCCCCAAACCGGCCCCAGCCGGCCAGGGGAAATCCCCAAAAAACCCCCTTCCCCAAAACTTCCGTCTGCCTCCCCCCGGCTCCCCGCCCTAAACCCCTTCCCCTTTCCTTTTTGCTCCGGGCCATCCATTGTTTAAAAACCTTGCCCCCCCCGGTTTTTCCGGGGACCCTCCTTGCTTTTGCCCACCCCCCTCCCCCCCAGCTACGATGGAAAACCCCCAAAAAAATGCCTTTGGTTTTCATCACCAAAGGTGTTTCCCAAACCCCTTTCAAAATTGAGGGGAAAAACCCAATTCCCCCCTACAGAGCGACCCAAAAGGTTTCCCCCCTTCTTATCAGCCTCTTGTCTGGAAAAAGCCTTGGTTTGGGGGCCAAACCCCCAAACTATGGGAATTCGAGGGATCCTCTGACAGCGGACCCCCAAAAAACCCTTCCCCCGGGGTTTTTCCCCCCGAAACATCCTTTGAGGAACCGGGCCCCGAAACTTCTTTCGCCCCCCGGAATTGGCCGCACTCCACCGGTTTCCCGTTAGGGCGACCCCAAACAGTCGGCCCCAGTATTCGGTGCTTTTTCGCACTCCCCCCTTCTTCGGGACTGGACTGGAAAAAACCGAAGCTTTGGGGGCCCAACTTTTTGGAAAGGCCTCTCGGGCGAATCAAGGAAAAGGCTCGCCGCTGGGGGATTTTACCACTCCCCTTGGGTGACCCAAAACCTTTTGGGGCCACCCGAAGTGGATATTCGCTTCGCCGAAAGGCAACAAGACCCTCCGCCTACAAGGGGAAAACCGTCCGTCCACGTCGTTTTCCCCCCCCCCCTTGGCCCCCACGTTCCAGGGGTCACCTCTTCCCCTTTCAAGGGGTCTCTGAAGGGGGGCCCTTAGGGAAAGGTTTTAAGGAGCCCACCAAGGGGAACGTTCTCAGCGCCGCCCTGAACAGCGGGTTTGTTTTCTTTTGGGTTGGAAGCTCTGGCCATTTCTTTGGGGGACTGCCCGGGTTGCGCCCGGGAAACTTCCGCACCTAGGTCTCGTAGGAGAGGAAAACCCTAGGTGTCAGATGGGCCTCTCCCCCCGTTTTCCCAAAGCCCAAATATATTGGTGCTTCTCCCGGACAGCCCCCTTTTCCGGGCCCCCCCGCCTTTATTGATTCGGGGTTTTTGCAGGAAATTTTCATAACCACGAACTTGGACCAGGTTTCGTCTTCCTGTAAACTTCCATTGCTGAAACCTTTTTTTTGTCTCCTCGGTTAGTGGCAATGCCTTAAGGACGCTACCCCGTTTCCCGTAGGGCCCCCCTCTTCTTGAAAAATTGGGCTCTTCACAAGGAGACTTTTGCGATTTTTAAAGTCCAAAAGCGGGTCCTCCTCGGGGAAACCTTTTGGGCCTTCCTTTGGGTACAGGAAACCCTACCCCGACCTTTGGGTTGGAGCACAGGTGAAGTCATGCGTTGGGGTTCTGGGGGTTGTCCTCCTCTCGTTGCCTGTCCAAACCGAACCCCTTCCTCAATCGCCTCCCCCAAGCCTGCCAAGCCTCCTCCAGGTTTTACCTTCGCCTTACTGGGTTTTGCCATGTTTTTTTCTCGGAGAGTCAAGGGTGAAGCGCTTTCCCCACACCCCCCCTTTTTGATTGTCCCAAAATTTACCTGCAATCCCGGCTGTACTCCTCCCAAGGGTGGGGGTTTTCCCTCTCCCGTTTTCCCCGGAAACTAAAGGCCCATGGGTTTAGTAAACAAGGAAACCCCCCGCAAAGGGGTTCCCTCCTAAGTCCTCCCCTCTCCGGGTTTGGGGCCGACTTCTTCTTCCCTGGAGAAAAAAAACGGGGCCCCCCCGGCCCTGCATCGATTTTCGGGGGCCTTTAAAAAAAAACCATAAAAAAACCGCTACCCCGTTGCCCGCTTTTTCTCCCCCAACTTTTTTGACCGCCGTGCGTTTGGGGGAAAATATTTCCTAAACTGGATCTTCGTGGGGCCTACAATTTAAACCGCATTAGGGAGGAGCAAAAGAAAAGGAAAAAAACCCTTTAACACCCGGGACGGCCATTTTCGAGTATTTGGTTTAAAGCTTTTTGGTCTCTGCAACGCCCCGGCAGTATTTTTAAAACCCCCTTTTTTTCAATGAAAACTTTCAGGACCTACTCTACTTTTGTGTAACGTCCCACTTGGGCGTATCCTCATTTTTCTTTTCCCCCAGATCCAGACCCCAATTTGGGCCCCCCAAAAATTTCCCCCAGGTCCCCCAGGCGATTTCCGCACTTTATCAGCTCTTTTTGGGCCAAAAAACCCCAGAAGTGTCTGTTCGAACGTACCAGCTTTTCCCCCTTTCCCAGGGTACATCGTCCCCCTGATAGGGGGTTTCCAATGGATCCTTCCCAACTCTCCCCCGGTTTTTTCAAAAGGCCAAAAACCGGGGGGCCCCGGGCCAATTTTAACCTTTTTTTGGGGGTTTTCTAATTATTACAACAATTTTTCCCCACTTCTCTAAAACTTGTGGCTCCCTTTTTTGGCTCTAACTCGGGAAAAACGCCAATCCCAAAATCCTGGTCCCCAGAAGCTCAAGACCCCTTTTAACCCGGGTCAAAGCTGCATTTGCATCGGCCTTTCCCATCCTCTCCCGCCAGAACCCCCAACCGTTCCCCTTTTTTTCCCGGAAGTAGATGCCCTTCAAATCGGGGCCCGGCCCCTGTCCTTCCCGCAAGGGGATCCTCCTCTTTGGGAAACTTCGTACCTGGGTATTTCTCCAAAACATTCCCCTCCGCCCCAGAAGAACATAAACCCTAAGGGGGATCGAAATTACTTTCCATAAAAACTGGCTCTTGAAGGGAAAGCGTCACCTTCTGGGGGGGGCCACCCACCCTAATTTTATATCTTTACAAACCATTTAAAAACCCCCCTGTATCTGCAAATCGGCTTTAACCGGGCCAACCCCCCGGCCCGGCCAAAGGGGGTTTACATTCCCTTTGGCCGTTTGACTTCCGTTTTACTTTTCCGGCCGCCGAGGGAAAAAAATCAGGGGGGGACCCCTCTCTCTCGTTCCTCATCCCGGGGGGTCTCGAGTCTCCCCCCCCACACAAATTTTCCCCTCCTGAGCGAAATCATCCAGGCCGCCCCCCCCCCCCCGGGATCTCCAACGCCTACCCCCCCGGGGAAAACTATTTTTGGCGCCCCGCCCCTTTGGGCCCAGAAATCCCCCAAGTTGGGGGGACGCTTTTCGTAAAAGGGTTGGGGACCCAGAGTCCCAATTTGGGCGGGTGCAACTGATCTCCCGCTATTACTGGGGGCCTACTCCTTTGCTCAGGGTGTCAGGGGGCTTTGTTTTTAACCTGCACCTCCTTGCCCGGGAAAAAGGTTTCCCCCGTCTCAAACCCGCGGGCCTTCTTCAGCCTCTCCCTGTGCCGGGAAAAACCCTGGGCCCATGTACCCATGGACTTTTTTAAACTGACCTCCCCCGTCCTCCCTTTTGGAAACACGGTCCCTCCCGGGGCGTGACCCCAACCCCTTTTTTTTCCCAAAAGGGTCACTTTTTCCCCCCGCCTGGGTTACCCTCCCCTCCTCAGCTGGCCCAATATTTTTTCAGTTTACGTTTTTTTTGTCTGCATGGGCCCCCCCGTTACACAATTTTCTCCCCGACAGGGGGTCCATTTTTTGCAAATTTTGGGGGGGCTTTGTGTGGTCAATTGAAGGGGTTTTCCCTTTGATTTCTCATCCGCATACCACCCTCAAAAAGAATGGGCAAGGGAGAGAGGGTTAAAACCCGGTACTGGGGACCCCACCGCGGCACTTTTTTGGGCCGTCGGCAGGGTAATTGGTCTGATCTTCTTCCCGGGCAAGTTTTTTTATAACTCTTTTTGATTCGGGATCCCGGGGGGCCTCCCCCCTTTTTTTCTTTTTTGGGGGTTTCTTCCCCCTGCCCGCCCTCCCCCTTTTTTACCCCTCGTGTCATGTCCCCGGGCCGTGGATGCCCAAGTAAAGGACATCAAGGCTCTCTGGCAGCTCACTCGACAGGCCCTGTTACGGGCTTCTGCTCGCACTAAAGTCCAGGCTGACAGATACCGTAGGCCTTCGCCCTTATTTGAGCCTGGCGATAAGGTTTGGCTATCCAGCAAATATATTCGCTTTAGGGTGCCTAGCTACAAACTAGGTCCTAAATACGTGGGTCCCTTTGAGGTACTGAAAACGCCCTAAACCCGGTGTCCTACAAGCTCCGCCTGCCTCCTACCCTGCGCATCCCGAACTCCTTCCATGTCTCCCTCCTCAAGCCTGTGGTGCTGAATCGCTTCTCCCGTGGTCCTGTCTCGCCTTCTCCTGTGGCCAACTCTGATAACATCTTTGAGGTCAAGGAGGTGTTGGCTCAGAAGACAGTTAGGGGGAAGCGGTTCTTTCTCATTGACTGGAAGGGGTTCGGGCCGGAGGAGCGGTCGTGGGAACCGGAGGCCAACCTGTCTCCTGACCTCCTCTCTAGGTTTCTAAAAAAGAGGGGGAGACCTAAGGGGGAGGGGTACTGTCACGGGGGTCGCGGGCTCCGCTGCCCCCCGCGACCATCCCCCCGCTCGCGGGGGGTCCGGCGCGGCGGCCCGCGACCACCCCTCTGCTGCCTCGGCGCCGCCTCTCTTACCCGGCCGCGCTCCGGTGAACGCCGCTCCTGCCTGTCCCGGCCGTCGTGCGCGTGGCCGCCGCTTAAGGCGCGCGCGCCGGCTTCTCTAAATTTAAAGGGCCAGTGTCCCGATAATTGGTCATTATCGGGCGCTGGTTCTATTTAAGGTATCCGCCCCCAGTACCTCCTGCCAGTCTGTTGGTGTGCTTACCTAGTGTCTAGAGAGTATTGCTGTTCCGTCCTGATTACCCGTGTACCAGTCCGCTTGCTTACGTTTCCTGACCTTGCCTGTTTGCCGCCTGCCCTGACCGTCTGCCTGCCTCTGACCACGAACCTCTGCTGCCTGCCCTGACCTTCTGCCTGTCCCCGACTACGCCTCCGGATTACGTTTCTGTACCACGCTGTACCCCGGCTGCCTTCGCAAGCAAGTCACGTCAGGGGTAACGACCTGGTAGCCTCACGCCGCAGCAAGTCCATCCCGCTTTGCGGCGGGCTCTGGTGAAAACCGGGGGCTACTTAGATTCCGTTCCCTGGCGTGGCTTAGCTATCACCGCTTGCGTTGGCCCAGCGGATCCACTCCCACGTTACAGGGGTGAGACATTTGAATGAACCACTTTCATTTTTTCACCTTATGCTAAGGGCCACCCTAATGTAGACCCCTGGGCCACCTCTAAATGTTATCCAAAATTTAAACAGAATTTACCAAATTTTTTTCTCATCAGGTGGAACAGCTTGAAGGGATGAGAACTGGAAATTGTTAAATTTAATTTTTAAGAGCCATCGTATTTGGCGCATCTTTAAACTAAGTTTCTTAGACCAACTCTGAGTTGTCATATGTTTTACACCACAATTTTGGTGCAGTGTGTGCAACTTCCCTTTTCCCTGCCAAACCACATGTATTTTCTGTGAAGCCACACCCTCATGTGGGAGAGGTCCCAAAAATTGTCTAATGTCCATAATAAATGTGCCTGTAGCAAACTGCGATATGCTGCTCCGAAAATGCACCACTTTTCGCGAATTGTACAACACTTTTCTGCTGCAATCACAACAGTAAATAGGGGCAAATGTTCAAAGTGAGTTTGCCATAGCATTGCCATCTTATATATTGCAGGAGTAACTTATTCTAGAAGTATTCCTTTACAGAGAAAAGATGGTGCTTTGTGAAGCACCACTCAGTGCCATGTAGAGTGCCTATCAGGTCGTCACTGAACCCATACTGCATCCCAAACCTGTGCCTAGGGCTCACCAGTGGAGTTGATTCCGGGAGCCCACCCTGCAGCTACTGTACATGCCTCTTATACTCTGCCTCTGCCTTTCTGCCTCTCCCAAGGACAGGGGCGTAACTAGAGAAGCCAGGGCCCCAAAGCAAACTTTTGGATGGGGCCCCATACCCCCCCTTGCCCACCTCCCTGACCACGACCATGTACCAGGACATGTTGTTACGTAATGTAGATAATACAAGGGGCAAATACCTCACCCTACATATCACCATCATACTGCTACCAAACAAATACCACTATACCAAAACCAATATTACCAATAACCCTACTACATATGGACTTGATTATGCTGCCAGAACATGACCAAAAATTTACCACCACATAGTGACTGAATAATACCCCTACACTATTACTGATCAGTACACAAAGACCAATAGTACCGCCATATAGTGACCATATAGTGGTATATACTAGTGTACACGGACTCTGCAGACCGTATATAACCACCATACAGTGACCATATAGTGGTAGACACCAGTGTACACAGGCTCTGCAGACTGTATATAACCACCATACAGTAACCATATAGTGGTAGGTACCAGTGTACACAGGCTCTGTAGACTGTATATAACCACCATACAGTGACCATATAGTGGTAGTTAACAGTGTACACAGGCTCTGTACACATATAAGGGATAACAGTGTAGTTACATCTTGTGACTCACAGGTGACGTTTCTCTGACGAGTCGTTGACTTTCCCCTTTGTTCTGACTCCGGTCCAGTCCGTCATGATGACATCTCCCGACCACTTGTCCCTGGAGATTTAGACACAAAGGGCGACATGTATGATCGGGCTTTTCGCCTGTTTTTGGGAGTAAACTGCGCCTCCCGGCTCGAATCCCCCTGTCGGACGCAGGGATGCGGTGTTAGGCGCAGCATTCGCCACTTTCAGCTGCGCCCCGCATGAAGGGGCGGGCAATGAGCGTGGTGTAGGCGTTCCGGGGCGGGATGCGGCGCGCTCGAAAACCCCGAGGCATGTACGATTGCAGCTCGCCAAAGAGCGGCGCAATGCAGCGCTCTGCAGCTCCGACAGTCAGACCTAGTTTATTTTGGTCTAAATGCTCCGGCGGCGGCGAAGTGAAGCAAGAACGGAACATGCGAGGAAGCAGATAGAAGATCGCGACAGAAATCTCGGCTCTCAGCTCCGTGCAGCATGGAGGATGATTCCAAAAAAATCGCCTTTATAAAGGCAGAAAACATTATCAGAAAAGAGCTCAACCTCAAAAATAAAAAATATAAAAAAAAACACTTTCCAAAAATCTAGAATGGCGCTATATCAAGTATTAGGATATTGGAAATTGACGGGAAATACAGTAATTCAATGAGAAAGCTATTCTCATTGGTCGGCAGAAACCAGCAAATCAGAATAGAAGCGATAAACCTGATTTTATGGAATTTTTTTTTTATTTCTTTATTTTCGTTAGCCAAGGATCAATAGTATTGGTGTAATGAAAATAAAGAAATAAACATGATTTTATTGATTTAATTTTTTTTTCTTTACCCCCATATTATTATTCATTTTATATACACATCAGGACAACTTCTGGAGTCTTATCATTTGATTTCGGCCATGTACAGTTTTATTTCAGATTGCATTAGAAAACCCATAGGAGCGTCGCTCGCTCTCCCATTGGTCCAAATAACCGCACCTCTTTTAAGTTAGCCAATCACAGAGCTCACTCGGAATTTCTTTTCCCCATAGAACTCTATGAGAAAGTAGCTCGCGCTCTGATTGGCTAAGCTGGACGAGCCCCCGCCGCTTCAACCAATCAGCTCTTTTTCTGCCTTTTTACTGTATTTTGAACTGTCCCGCCTTTGAATATGATTGGTCATATATTTCTCCATAGGTTAGAATGGGTCCCTGTCGCTCCTATACTGATTGGTCAATTCTCCTCCATAGGTTAGAATGGGCCACTGTCGCTCCTATTCTGATTGGCTGGTTTATGCCGACCAATCAGAATAGCTTAAACAATTTGAATTACTGTATTTCCCGGCAATTCTCTATATTGCAATTCCTTATGTAGCGCCGGTCTCGGCGACAAACGCGCTGTCCAGGATTTAACTGATTTATTTTTAGAGAAGGCTTCAGCGCTTTATCTGATAACGATTTACACTAAATAAAAATGATTTTTTTATTCATACTCCATGCCGCACGGCGCTGAGCGCCGAGATTGCATTGCGCCGATCTCTCCATAGACGACAATGGGAGAAGTAGCTCGCGCTGTGATTGAATGGCATAGCCAAGCCCCTGCTAGCTCAACCAATCAGCTCTTTTCTGCATTTTTACTGTATTTTGAACGTGGTCCACGCCTTTGATTTTGATTGGTTCAAACTTCTCCATAGGATATAATGGGTCTTTGTCGCTCCTATTCTGATTGGTCAGTTCTCCTCCATAGCTTATAATGGGTCTTTGTCGCTCCTATTCTGATTGGTCAATTCTCCTCCATAGTTTATAATGGGTCTTTGTCGCTCCTATTCTGATTGGGTGATTTATGCCGACCAATGAGAATAGCTTACAGAATTTGAATTACTGTATTTCCCGGCAATTCTCTCTATTGCAATTCCTGATGTAGCGCCGGTCTCGGCGACCAACGCGTTGTTCGGGATTGAATTGATTTATGTTTATAGAAGGTTTTAGCTCTTTTTCAGAGAATATTTTACAACTAATAAAAATGATTTTTTTATTCATACTCCATGCCGCACGGCGCTGAGCGCCGAGATTGCATTGCACCCATTTCTCCATAGACTACAATGGGAGAAGTAGCTCGCGCTGTGATTGGCTGGGATAGCCAAGCCACCGCTAGCTCAGCCAATCAGCTCAATGCAATCAATGCAATGCAATCAATGCAATCTCGGCGCTCAGCGCCGTGCGGCATGGAGCTGATTGGCTGTATTTTGAACTGTCCCGCCTTTGATTTTGATTGGTTCAAACTTCTCCATAGGCTATAATGGGTCCCTGTCGCTCCTATTCTGATTGGCCGAGATAGCCAAGCCCCCGCTAGCTCAGCCAATCAGCTCTTTTCTGCATTTTTACTGTATTATGAACTGTCCCGCCTTTGATTCTGATTGGTCAATAGTTCTCCATAGGTTTTAAATGGTTCACTTTCGCTCCTATTCTGATTGGCCGGTTTCTGCCGACCAGTGAGAATAGCTTTCCGATTTTGAATTACTGTATTTCCCGGCAATTTCCTATAGCCTAATTCTTGAATTAGGATATTGGAAAGTGATTTTGTTTTATGTATTTTTTGATTTTTGAGGTTCCAGCTCTTTTTCTGAGAATGTTGAACACCTTTACAAAGGCGATTTTTGATTCATACTCCGCACCGACATGTGGAATGATTTCTCGCTGTTTTCCAGCCTGTCTCGCATCGGAACAGATTTTCGGCGCAGTCCCGCACGGCGCCTAAGTCCCACCCTGCGCCCATGTCCCCGCACTGTGCATCACACACTGGGAACTTTTCCCCGCATGTATGAGCGCACCTCCTCGGACGGCGAATCATAGGCGCAACGCCGCACTGTGCCCATGTCCCTGCACTGCGCCCCCCACACTGGCGAGGCGCAGCGGACTTTTGCCCGCATGTATGAGTGCACTACCTCGGGCAGCGAATCATAGGCGCAGCGCCGCACTGCGCCTAAGTCCCGCACTGCGCCTCAAACACTGGCGGACTTTACATAGGATGTATGAGCACGCCCCGGCGCCGACATAAATCAGGCGCAGATTTCGCCGGAAAACCGGCAAAATGGTGCGCCCCGACGTGGCGAGAATCATACATGTCGCCCAAATATTTTAGAATCTTGACTTTTCCAGCACCTGCCCCTCTATAGCTATATGGGGTCCATTTAGGCAGTCAGGGTTTAGGTAGCTATAGGGAGCCATACAGGTAGACAGGGGTGAGGTGGGCTATAGGGGCCTATATAGGTAGGGTTTTAGGTAGCTAAAGGGGCCCCATATAAGTAGACAGGCAGGCTTCGGGGGCAATATAGGTAGGCAAGCTTTAGGGGGCTATATAGGCAGACAGGCTTCACGGTAGCTATAGGGCTATTTAGGCAGGCTGGGGGGCTATCTAGGCAGGCTGGGGGGCTATCTAGGTCTAAAGGCAAGCTGGGGGGGTATAAAGGCAGGCTTAGGGGGTGTATAGGCAGGCTTAGGGGGTATACAGGCAGGTTTAGGGGGTATACAGGCAGGCTTAGGGGGTATACAGGCAGGCTTAGGGGGTGTATAGGGAGGCTAGGGGGCTGTATAGGCAGGCTAGGGGGTGTATAGGCAGTGTAGGGGGTGTATAGGCAGGCTTAAGGGCTGTATAGGCAGGCTTTGGGGGTGTATAGGCAGGCTTAGGGGCTGTATAGGCAGGCTGGTGGGCTGTATAGGCCGGCTTAGAGGGTGTATAGGCAGGCTTAGGGGCTGTATAGGCAGGCTAGGGGGTGTATAGGCGGCTTAGGGGCTGTATAGGCAGGCTTAGGGGCTGTATAGGCAGGCTTAGGGGCTGTATAGGCAGGCTTAGGGGCTGTATAGGCAGGCTTGGGGGCTGTATAGGCAGGCTGGGGGCTGTATAGGCAGGCTTAGGGGGTGTATAGGCAGGCTTAGGGGGTGTATAGGCAGGCTGGGGGCTGTATAGGCAGGCTTAGGGGCTGTATAGGCAGGCTTAGGGGCTGTATAGGCAGGCTAGGGGCTGTATAGGCAGGCTTAGGGGCTGTATAGGCAGGCTTAGGGGCTGTATAGGCAGGCTAGAGGCTGTATAGGCAGGCTAGGGGCTGTATAGGCAGGCTGGAGTTGTATAGGTAGGCTTAGGGGGTGTATAGGCAGGCTTAGGGGGTGTATAGGCAGGCTTAGGGGTTTTATAGGCAGCAGGCTTAAGGGGTTGTATAGGTAGGCTTAGGGGATATACGGCAGGCTTAGGGGTGTATAGGCAGGCTTATGGGGGTATATAGGCAGGCTTAGGGGGTGTATAGACAGGTTTAGGGGGGTATACGGCAGGCTTAGGGGTGTATAGGCAGGCTTAGGGGTGTATAGGGAGGCTTAGGGGCAGGTAAAATAATAAATAGTTTACTCACCTCTGTCCACGCTCCCCCGATGTGCTGCTCTGCTACTTTCCCTGCAGCCTCTGCGCTCAGAGCGGGCGGCGCGGTGATGTGACGTCACCGCGGGCGTCCACGTGATCACAAAGCGACGGCAGGGGAAGTAGCAGGGCGCATCGTCGCTCCGCTCTGCTACCTCCCTGTAGCGCTGCCTCTGAACGCTCGGGCCGGAGGGCCTGGGCGTCCAGAGGCAGTATGCGCCGGGCCCCTCAGCTCCCCGCCCACCGCAGTGAACTGTTAAGTTCACTGCCGGCGGGCCCAGGAGCGGCATTACCGGTGTAGCGGACGCAGTAGCAGCTGCCCTAGGGCGCGGGTCCCCCTGAGCGCACGGGCCCCGGAGCAACTGCTACCCCTGCTACTCCGGTAGTTACGCCCCTGCCCAGGATAAATATATAGTTGAAAATCAACTCCAGGTCTACCATGCTTTAGAGGCCCACCAAGGGTTCCCTCTGTTCCCCTGTGGGCTGGTTCAAGCCTGCCTGTGCCCGAGAGCTCATGCTGGACTTATGACTAGATATTTTGTCTACAAGGAAGCCAAGATGATGAATTCATGAGATGATGTCAGAAGAATTGTTACAGATCATAATTGCCCAAGTCAGAAAATGATATGACCTGAATAAAACTTTCCTGACCTGATCTCCACAATTAGGAAGCAAAGGAAACTCCCATTATATGTAATAACGGTGATGGGACAGTTTTGTGCAAAATATATGTAATGCAGAATAAAACGTGAAGTACAGACTGACAATGAATTATCTAGACATTTGACCATGACTTTTTCAGAACTGCTTGAGTACTTTAGTTTTATCAGATCTCCGATAAAGTTTAAAAAGTAGAGATACTTCTGAATATGCTACATTAAGAATAATTGTTTTGTAGCTCATGACTACATATGCATAAGCCATTCAGAAGTCTTAAACAGCCCGGCAACAATTACTGTGGGAACTCAAATTAGTTTTCAAAAGCCAATAATCACAGATATAACAAAAAATGGCTTAAAGAGGTTTTACCATGAAGGCATTTCATGCCTGGTTTGCCTAGCTTTAGCTTTCAGTGTGTTCAAAAGGGGACATAAATGATTTGTTTAAACTGCACATCATATGACCCAGCAGGCTTGACATCATCATGCCTTTCTCCACATTAACAAAAGTCTGTTCATGTAAAGAGCTGCGAGTAGTTACAATGTATCTGAGTGGTTAGCACTTCTGCCTTTGAGTGTAGTGGTCATTAGTTCAAATCCCTGCAGGAACCAAAAGTGTATTTTTTTTCTCAAAGAATGTATTGACATCTGTACATATAGCATGTAGCATGTGATCATAGTCTATAATATCTTTTTCAATTTATTTATTTGTACTGTTTGACTAATTACTAAAGAGTACAGAGTACAGGAGTAGAATGACAGGACATGGGGTTGAACACTTGCTCAGCAGTGAGTGTGTGACTACAAGGCAGGGAATAGACTGACAGTAGCTGCCTGAGAGGAGAGGTGATATCTGAGCATGTGCGGCCAGGACTGAGAAGCTCTCATCACTGGTCCTATCCCCTGGACATGAGCTGTACACTATGGATCACTAAGGTAGCAGCTAAAACAAAAAATGGTACAGAACTTTTAATAATGATGAATGGTGAAAATGTTTATTTTTTAAATTGCAAGCTTCCCATAAGCATAAGTCCGATTTATTAAAATATATTATCATTTATCCTGTGCAGTAAACACTGCACAAGAAAAAAATTACCAATGCCAAATGTATTTTTTTGGACATGCATGAAATTTGCCGTGCGAACGCCAAATTTCATGCGCATAATACTGGCATAGAATGTGCCTGATTTATGAGCCCGCTCTACAACGGGTCATAAATCAGGCACATTCCAGTGCTCGGGAGACAGTTCAGATCAGGTATACCACTTGGAAAATGGTCTACCTGTTCTAACTGTAATGCGCCTAGAAATGCTGTAGTGAAGCTATAACTAGCTACGGTTCTAGTGCGCCCCGCCTCCCACACGCTGCCCGAGATCAGGCACATTACAAAGCACTGCAGGTGCGCACTGAGCTGTGCCGGATATCGGGCTGAAAAGACGCCAGATATCTGGCACAGCCCTGTTCATTCATGTCACCCTTCCAAAAATTGGAATGATCAAAATGGAGTGATCAAAAAGTTGCATGTATCCCAAAATGGTATCAATAAAAATACATTTCAGCCCATAAAAAAGCCACTCGGGTCCATAGGTGAAGGAACAAAACAGTTATTGGTTATTGTTTTTATTTTTTGTTAAGAGTAGTGAAACATAACGGAAACTACACATTTCATATCACTGGAATCATACTGGCCTGTAGAATATAGATAACACATCATTTACACGGAAGAATGAACAACATAAAAATGAAACCTCTGCAAAAATTGCAAGTTTTTTTCACTTTCCACCCCACTTACAATGTTTTGGGGTTTCCCAGTACAGTAGACGATATTAAAAAGTTATGGCTCCTGGAAGGTGGGAATGAAAAAATGAACATGACAAAAAAAAATCTCCTTATCCTTAAAGGGGTTGTCTCACTACATTGATTCCTCTTACCTCAGTCCTGTTTTCTTGATTTCATTTTGAATTCAGGGGCGTGTTTACTGGCTTCCACTAGGCTGCACTAGAAGCCAGGTCTGTAGCTATAGCAACCAGTGTTGGCAGCCTATCATGGAGATTGAACAGGTCTGTAGCTATAGCAACCTGAGCAGCCCATTCAAGAGGGGATATCTAGGAATAGGTAGGACACTGTTAATAGACATATATTGCAAAGTGACTTGTTTTTGCAAGATCTTTAACATAAAAACAATCTTTGCAGTGAGACAACCTACCAGGGATACATTGCAGTGAGTACCAGGTGACAGTCAATAAAGAAGCTAGTTAAAAACAAAACGCAAAGAAGGATGTCAATCGTCTGCTCAAAACAGTGTAAATTTGGGATGTGCTTAGTATATACTTTATATCGTATACATTTTGCAGCATGTTGTATAAGCAAATAAACTGTTTACCGCGCTGCTGATATTGCAAACTTCCCATGCCAGTATCTTTGCTTGGATATCCTCCAACTTGTACCATAAATTCAGTGAATAAATGAGGAATCCAATATATATTCCATGAAAATAGCACTTCCTTTATTGAAAACCTTTTAAAAGTGCAAGTGTTGTGGCAAGCAAGTTGTGGCTAGCGCCTAACTAGTTTGGAACAGTAGTCAAATTTCGATTAATTATAAAAACATGTGTTTTGTGTTTTTGATGCAGTTGAAAAATGCAATGTGTGAACCCAGCATAAGGAGCGGTGGAGTTAAAGGGGTTGTCTCCCTTCATTGATTCGTCCAGTTTTCTTGGTTTCATTTTGAATTCAGGGGCGTGTTTACTGGTTTCTACTAGGCTGCAGTAGAAGCAAGGTCTATAGCAACCAGTGCTGGCAGCCTATCAGGAGAGATCAAACAGATCTGTAGCTATAGCAACTTGAGGAGCTGATGCAGTGCATACAAGATGGGATATCTAGGAATAGGTAGGACACTGTTAATGGACACTTGTTGCAAAGTGACTTGTTTTTGCAAGATCTTTAACATAAAAAGCAATCCTTGTAGTGAAACAACCCCTTTAATTAAAATAAAAATGTCAGATATCACCGGTCGGTACTCTTGCCATATGTCCCCAATCTGCGCAATTCATGACAAGACTATTTACTGCTGTGTGTCCTTTAGATAAAGTGTAAAACCAATCAGTGTATGTGTTAATTTCCTTGCAATCCAAATATAAATGTTCAGTAAGTATTCCTATACAAAGTTTTGTTTGGTGTCAGCTTCAGGAAGTCATTATAGAAAGGGTTTCAAATTCCTTAATAAATGCAATAAATGCAACTGTACACATCTCATTATAAATGTAGGACATAAGAGCTAGCTCCACAATGGCTTCTTGAAATTTGATACAAAGAATGTATTGACGTCTGTACATGTAGCATGTGATCATAGCCTTTAATATCTTCACAAATGATTGGTTTGTCAATCAATTTGTATGCATTCTCAGAAAGGGAACCACTGGATAGTGGCTGTATTCTGTCAATCCTTCCTATTCAGTTCTGAATGTATAAAGAGCATCTGAAATCAGATAATACTGTGGGAAAGCTGTAGCAGACAAAGAAGATAATAACTTGACAGAATCAGGTGACAACATGCAACCAGACAGGAGATAGTGGAGTCATTTGTCTTTTTTATCTCTAAAGAAAGGATTTCCAGTATAGGGGATAATTAATGTTAACCATGACACACTGCAGTCTGCTTGTCACACTGAGTTGTAATTCATCTACTTAGATATTCAGATAAACACAGTGTAGTCTGCATTTCTTTAGAATAAATAATGCACTGTAATGTAGTATGGATATGACACAAGTACAGACTATATATATATTATGGGCTGTACTTAACAGATTAAA
The DNA here is from genome assembly GCA_025379985.1 of Phyllomedusa bahiana. Classification (NCBI taxonomy): domain Eukaryota; kingdom Metazoa; phylum Chordata; class Amphibia; order Anura; family Hylidae; genus Phyllomedusa; species Phyllomedusa bahiana. The sequence goes on along the minus strand of JAODAL010006364.1, from coordinate 96,108 downwards.
ATATTATATATATATAATTGAAAATGTCTTTAAATGAACTAAATGAAACCATCTCTTAACTTTAGACCGCACATGTCCAACTGTTCAGTGCTTTCAATGATCTCTAACAAGGAGCTTAATGGCAAAATTCTCAACAGGCGTTTGATCCCTGAATCGCCCAATACATTTAGGGGATGAATTTGAATTGGGATTTAAACCATCCTCATCATCATGCTGTTCCCATTTTGACATCATGAAACCAAGACAAGACCTTACAACTGATCAACAGTACCTCACCATTGCAAGGCCTCAGTCGGGATGTTCTCTGACGGAAGTGGCCACTGAGCTTAGAGTGTCACAGAGTGTCATCAGCAGATTGTATCAGAAATACAGAGAGACTGGATGAGTCACAGAAAGAGATAGAAGTTGACTTCCTTTGGCTACATCACACACTGATGACTTCTTCATTGTAACCAATGCCCTGCGGAACTGAATGATGAATGCCACATAATTCCAGGCACATTTAAGGGAGGTGTGAGGCAACCAAGACCACTCATCATTGTTTACATCAGCACATTGAAACTGAAACATTGAACAGTGGACATGTGCATTCTAAAGTTAAGAGATGGTCTCATTTAATTCATGCAACACTAATTATATATATGGAATACAGTGTGTGTGTGTATATGTATATGTATATATATATATGTATATATATATATATTTATATATATTTATATATAGTAACGCCTCACTTGCCCTTGGACACCATCTTGGACATTACCGGGGTCATTGGCTTACAGATCACCGTCCTTTGTGAGATGGTTATGGCACATACGTCACACGGCCCACACGGTTTGGTCCAACTGGCCTCAACCAGTTTTATTCAGGCATAGGTTTACAGCACAGCAGAAAACAGAAACAAAACATACAAATTAAACCCTAGCCCTCTGACCACTAACTGGACATGTAGATTCCTTCTCTACACGTGGTCTTGACCTAACACCCAGCCCCACCAATACCCAGCAGTACAGTCACGGTGCCCGATATCGGCTTCCTCAAGCCTCGGGGTAAGAGCCTCCTCTCACCAGCTCCCCTGTTGTTCCAAACTGCAGGCAGCAACCACACACCCCTGGACACTTGGAGTGACAGGCTTCTAATAGGCCTGGTAATACCTGTAACCAGGGGTGTAACTTTGGTTTAAAAGGTGGGGGGGAACAATTTTCCCTCTCATCCCCATCTTCCTATCCCTCCCTCCATCCCTCACTCGACTTCCCTTTCACTTCCCTTCAGTTCCCCTCTCTGCAGTTAAGTGGCCCCCTCTAAACCAGCTAGAAGGTCTGAGGGAGTGCTGTGAGCTCCCCCAGCAGGTCCATATGACAAATAAATCCGTAAGGTTATGAGTGGCTCTCTAATTACTAAAGTTTAGAGCTGGACTGGGACTAAAAAGCAGCCCTGGCAATGAAACCGAACCAGCCCCCTACAATATTTTCCTTTATAGATGGAAATAAAAAATGTTGTGCAATTTTGCAAATTTCGCTTAACCCCGCCATCCCCCATCACCGCTCCATTATATTTGTAATACACACAACAGCATGTGGAAAATAAAAGAACCCAATCTCACTGTACCCCTAGGAATCACTTATGTCACATACTGTACCCCAAAATGTATTTTCTTCCATACACCAGAAATGACATCACTCACTGCACCCCAGAAATGAATTATATTACAAATGGTAGCAACAGAACTTTCTACAGAGAATTGTGAAAAAACTACCGGGATGTCTTAAAGACACCAGTGATTTTCTCAGAAAAATGAAAGCCTAGAAATTTCTTATGATACTTATTCTTTGCACTTTGGATATTAAAAATCTTTATACTTGTATTCACAGGATGAGGGAAAGGAAGCTGTCAGAGAGAAACTTATGCAGGATAGCTCCATTAGTAATCAACATTTAGCGTTTCTAATGAAAATTTACTAGATATCGTACTGTCTAAAAATTATTTTTGATTTGGTAGAGACTACTACCCCCAGAAACAGGGAACTAGTATGGGATCCCCAGCTGCACCTAGTTTCGCTAATATTTTACATGTCTAAATTTGAAGAAAATTCGTTCACACTTTTGAGGACCGTTCACATGTCGCGGTTTGGCTGCGATATGTGGACGATGTCTTCTTGTGTGGAATGGATCGGAGGAAGCCCTTAATATTTCTTTGAATACCTTAACTTGTGTCATCCATCTATACAATTTACCATTACTAAAAATAAGGAGAAAATAGAATATTTAGATGTAGAAATAAGGAAGAATAGAAATTATTTGCAACAAATTATACAGGAAAACTATCGATAAAATAACCTGTTACCCCGACAGAGTTTCCCCTGCACCACAAATTTTCAAGGGCTACCAAAGAGTCAATTTATCCGTATAAGGAGAAATTACGGTGATTTAAGAATATTACAAAAATGCTAGTAATATGATATACAAATTTTTAACAGAAAGGATATAATAGAGAACAACTTAAAATATTGAGTGAGGAGATTGCTAAAATGAATGTACAAGAATTTAGGAAAGAAAAAAATTTAAAAGTAAGAAGACAAGATAACTCCTATTTATTTCTACATATGATAGCCATTCTAGAATGATTAAAAACACGATTAAAAAATGTGGAAAAATTTTGCAAAGGGGATCCTAAATATGGTAGATTATTTGGCATACCTCCAAAATTTTATATAAAAAAGGTAAAACTATTGGTAAAACCAACTTATTAGAGCGGACCTCCTTAATAATACTGCTAACAAACAACAGAGATTAGGAATTGTTCAGACAGGTAAAATTTCCCTGCCTGTCTTGCCACACTGTACAGGTATCATTAAGGGCCTAAAAACATGCATCCATTGAGGGGCCAGGGGATAAAAATTTGGGGCTACCCAAAACATGTAATTCAAAAAAAAAATCTATTTAATAAAATCCCCTTTTGTGGTTTTTTATATATTGGAAAAACGCCCACAAAAAAAATTAAAATTTAAAACTTAAGGAACAAAAAATCAAAAAATCCAAAGGAACAAAAAAATGGGAGGTTTGTTTTTCCCAAAATTAAAAAAAACCAACAAAAAAGAAACAAAAAAGATGTTAAAAAAAAGGGAGAAAGTTTCATTAGTAAAACTTTTTAAAAAGAAGCAAAAATAATGTCTGTAATTTAAAAGGGGCGGGGTTTTTAAAACAAATATTTGGAACTGACGAATCTCGATTAAAAAATTTCCCCTTGCACCCGAGAAGTTTCCTGGATTTTACACTCGATTCACTCAGCCCTAATGGGCGGGAATTTGAGGAGTGAAATTTTTTAATATATTTTTATGATTTTTTTGTTTAGGAGAAAATGTGTTTTTTTTTGTCTTATATTAGAAATCATGAGTAACCCAAAAACCCTGGACAGACTAAATGTATAAAAAGAAGACCCCACCTTGTATTCGTTTGTTTGAAAAAAGGGGAGGGCCCCGGAAAGGGTCGAACAGAGCGCTTGGGCACACCCCCAAACAGCCATCCCCAGCGCGAGGTGAACTTTTGTCTAGCAAGCTCTGCCAGTTGTTGAAAAGACCCACTTGGACATTTCAGTGTGAAGTTTACTTTGGACACTCCAGGAAATGGAAGACATATCCCCGCAAAGTTTTTCACTTTTTTGGGTTGGGCATTATGTTTTTAAAAGAAAGGCTATTTCCCGAATGTTTGTACGTTTTGAAAATCTTTAAATCCCATACTTTTTGTAGAACCATGATTGTAGTGTCTTAAAGGAGTATCCCTTATTCAGGTAAGACCCTCTCTCCCAAAAGTCCCTGTTTTTCCCAAAACTGCGGGGCAGAAAACCAAACCCCCCCCTGGCCCATTGGGGGTGACGGCTTCTTTTGGGGCCCGGGTAATACCTGAAACCCAAGGGGTTTTAATTTTGGGGTTTTAAAAGGGGGGGGGGGAAAAAATTTTCCTTCACCCCCATCTTCCTATCCCCCCATCCATCCCTCCCCCAAATTCCTTTTCACTTCCCTTCATTTCCCCCTTCTGAAAGTTAATTTGGCCCCCCTCTAAAAAAGCTAGAAGGTCTGAGAGGTGCGTGGCCCCCCCAGCGGGTTCCTTATGGAAAATAAATCCGTTTGGTTAGGGAGGGGTTTCTCTAATTCCCAAAAGGGTTTAGAGCGGGACGGGGGACAAAAAAGCACCCCGGGGCAATGAAACCAAAACCCCCCCTACAATTTTTTCCCTTTTTTGGGAAATAAAAAATTTGTTTTGCAATTTGGGCAAATTTGGGTTTAAAAACCCCCCCTTCCCCACCCCGCCCCTTTATATTTGTAATACAACAAAAGCATGGGGGAAAAATAAAAAAACCCCAAATTCCCCCTTGTTCCCCTGGGAAAATCACTTATGCCCTTTTAATGTCCCCCAAAAGGGATTTTTTTCCCCATACACCAAAAATTGCATCCCCCAAATGAAACCCCGGGAAAATTTGAATTATATTACAAATGGTAGCAAAAAAAATTTTACATTACAAACTCCCTTATGAATAAAATTGAAAAATTTTTAACTCAAAAATAATAAAATTCATGTCCCCAAAAAAAATAAAATTATATTACACATGAGCCTGGGAAAATGAATTACTTTTCGCAATTTTCCCCCAGAGTTTACATTACAAAAACGTACCCAGAGTTTTCTTTTACTCATTTTACACAGAGTTTATTTTACACTGAAACATCAGAGATTACTTTAAAACCCCATACCCCAAGAGTTAACTTTTATTTCTGAAACCCCAGTTTTTTCTTAAACCTTTCCAAAGAGGTTTTTTAAACCACTGCCCCCGAGTTTACTACATTCCCAAAACCCCTTTAACCAGAGTTTTACTATGTTCCCACAATTTAAAAAAGATATTACATTAGTCACTTTTCCCCTTTGAAATTACTACTTTTACCCCATTTTTCCCCAAAAAAAAATTGTTTACAAACAATACCCCGATATCACTGCTTTTATTCCCCCGTACCCCGGGGTTTTCATTACACCTGTACTCCAGAGATTACATCACCCATCCCCCATAGATTTTTAAATGAAACCCCTTTTATCCCAGAGACAAAGACATTAGACAAGGTACCCCAGAAATTGTGTGTGCACTATACAAAAATTTTGGGAACTTGGACAAACTTTCACATTTTAGGGTTGGTTCCCATAATGGTTTTTCGGCACTGCCCGTGTCTTTTGTTTTTGGGAAAATTTCCCCGGCACTTGAAAATCGCGAATTTGATGAGAAAAAGGGACCCGGGACTCCCCAGGGCAGATTCTCCCTCCTATCCATTATTTGAAAAAACCACCTCGAAGCCTTCTGTGTAGGCGCTGACAGAAAGCACCGAAAAAAATCAAGAAAAATCAGTGTCATCTAAAGGGAGGAAAATGTTTTTTCCCATAGGGTATAATTTTTAAAAATAAAATTTCTGCCAGATTGGCCCGCTGGGTTCTGAAGCAAAATCCAAAACAGTTTTTGCGAGGTTTTTAATGTGGGGGTATGTATATGGGGGGGTTTTTTTTAGAATTTACGCGGGGCCCAGTCCCATTTTAAAAAATGCTCCCAGAGCTGTCCCCTTTCATTTTTATTTTCCCCGGCGCTTTAAAAAGTGCAGTGAAAAAGTGAAATGGCTGGGACACATGGTTGTTTGTATTTTTCACATCTCACATTTTCCCGGTATATACCCAAACTAAACATGCACACAAAACGGCTGGAACCCTTGCCCCCTCCCTTACCTGTCTCATGTAGTTGGTGCAGTTGGCATTCGGCAAAGAGCTTTTCTTCTTCTTTTTTTTGGGGCGGGAGCATGGGGGGAAGTGGAAATACAATGGGAGGGAAAGATCCAGCCCCAGTTTTAAAAGGGTGTGGGGGACTGTGAGAAAGCTTTTTCTGATTGGTGAACCCCACCCCTGCTGACTCCGGCTTTTACCAATCAATGCTGCTCCCCATTTCTCCCACTGACCTTGGGGCCCTTTAAAGACATTTTGACCTACTCTTTTCCCCCCAAGTTGCACAAAAATTATAGAAGGAAAAGGGTTTAACTTCTTCCCCCTCTTTTGTCTGCTCTCCCCACTTACCGTATTTCATTTTTTTTTATGGTTTCTTTTTTAAATTAAAGGGGGCTAAAAAAAAAGGGGGGGGAAACCAGTACCCTCCGTACCCCCCCTAAAGTTACACATATGCCTGTAATCCCCTCCAAACCCGCACTACAGCCTTTTTGGGAAAAAAAAGCCCAAAAAAGGGCGGGGTATCGTCATGCTGGGTTTCCAAGTGTCAGCAACTTACTTTTGCTGCCCCAGAATCGCTAAATTTTCCCCACCGAGCCCAAAAATCTCGTGACAACCCATAGGGGGGTGAACTTTGTATCCCAAATTTGTGGCAAAAAACACCCAACCCACCAAATTTTTTTAGTGTAGTTTAGTTTGTTAAAAGGGACAGTGAAAAAAAATGTTTAAATTTTTTCCCCTTTTGTGATTTTGTAAGTTTCCCCACTAAAAAAGAATAAAGGGGCGACATGCATGAAATCTGGCGTTTACCCCCCAAAAATTTTCTATGCAAAAAAAAAAAAGGTTTTAAAAATGTGCCTTTTTTATGGGGCCGCTAAAAAGCGGGTCGTAAATTCGGGGGCCCTTCCAGCGCTAAGGCGACATTTCTAAATCAGGTATCCCCTTTTGAAAGGGTCTCCCCTTTTCCCAAATCTGTAATGTCCCCAGGAATACCGAAGTAAAAGCTACAAATATGTAGCTTCATTTTGGGTTTAGTGCGCCCCCCTGCTGCGGGAGTTTTAAAAAATGTGTGAACGGGGCTGCCCCTGATATGGCTGAAAAGATCCGGGATTTCTAGAGCCCCCTTTTCCCATAAAATGTCGCCCAAATAGTCTAAAATTTTTAAGGGTCGGTTCATTTTAACATAGGGAGAGAGAATAATCAAAATAAAATCCAGAAAATCACATTGTATTATTATTTTAAATTTATTTGCATTTTGCTGAGAGAAAGAAGTATTTGATCCCCTACCATCCATTAAGAGTTCTGGCTCCTACAGACCAGTTAGATGCTCCTAATCAACTCGTTACTTGCTTTAGAGACAGCTGTCTTAATAGTTACCTTTATAAAAGACTCCTGTCCACATACTCAAATAATCAGTCAGACTCTAACCTCTACAACATGGGCAAGACCAAAGAGCTTTCTAAGGATGTCGGGGAAACAGATCATACACCTGCACAAAGCTGGAATGGGTTAAAAAACCATAAGTAAGACACTGGGTAAGAAGGAGAAATGTTGGTGCAATAGTAAGAAAATGGAAGAAATACAAAATCGACATCGATCTGGGGGACCATGCAAAATCTCACCTCGTGGGTTATCCTTGATCACGAGGAAGGTGAGAGATCAGCCTAAAACTACACGGGGGAAATTGTTAATAATCTCTAGGCAGCTGAGACAACAAGAAAACAAGAAAACGATTAGTAACACATTAAGTCATAATGGTTTAAAAACCTGTAGTGCCCACAAGGTCCCCCTGCTCAAGAAGGCACATGTGCAGGCCATCTGAAGGTCGCCAATGAACCCTGGATGATTCTGTGAGTGATTGGGAGAAGGTGCTGTGGTCAGATGAGACAAAAATTGAGCTCTTTGGCATTAACTCAACATGCCATGTTTGGAGGACCAGAAATGCTGCCTATGAGCCAAAGAACACCGTCCCCACTGTCAAACATGGAGGTGGAAACATTATGTTTTAGGGGTGTTTCTCTGCTAATGGCACAGGACTACTTCACTGCATTAATGGGAGAATGGATGGAGCCATGTACCATAAAATCCTGAGTGACAACCTCTTTCCCTGCACTAGGACATTAAAAATGGGTCATGGCTGGGTCTTGCAGCAAGAAAATGACCCAAAACATACAGCCAAGGCAACAAAAGAGTTGGTCAAAGAGAATCACATTAAAGCGGTTGTCCCTTGACATTGATTCATTTTACCTCAGTCCTGTTTTCTTGTTTTCATTTTGAATTCAGGGGCGTGTTTATTGGCTTCTACTAGGCTGCAGGAGAAGCCAAAGTCTGTAGCTATAGCAACCAGTGCTGGCAGCCTATCATGAGAGATTGAACAGGTCTGTAGCTATAGCGATGCAGCTGAAGCTGATGCAGCCCATACAAGAGGGGATATCTCAGAATAGGTAGGATACGGTTAATGGACATATATTGCAAAGTGACTTGTTTTTGCAAGATCTTTAACATAAAAATGCAATCCTTGTCGTGAGACAACCCCTTTAAGGTCATGGAGTGATGTAGCCAGTCTCCAGACCTTAATCCCATAGAAAACTTATGGAGCGAGTTGAAGTGCCGAGTTGCCAAGCAACAGCCTCAAAATCTTAATGATTTAGAGATGAGGAGGAGTGGAGCAAAATTCCTCCTGACATGTGTGCAAACCTCATCATCAACTACAAAAAAGTCTGACTGCTGTGCTTGCCAACAAGAGTTTTGTCACCAAATATTAAGTCTTGCTTGCCAGAGAGATCAAATACTTATTTCTCACTGCAAAATGCAAATACATTTATATACAGTAATTTATAAAATTTGATTTTATGGATTTTATTTTTGATATTCTATCTCTCAATGTTAAAATTAACCTACCTTTACAATTCTAGACTGTTCATGTCTTTGTCAGTGGGCAAACTTACAAAATCAGCAAGGGATCAAATAATCATTTCCTTCACTGTATATATAATCAACATCATGTATATAATTAGAGTCATGCAAATCTGTCCTTTTGTAATCCTAATCCAAAATTAAGGTTAGGCTCTCTTAGTTCTTTTTGTTATTAACTTTCCACAGTGCTTGCAGGTTCATGGGCTGCATTGCACTGATGTCACTTCCATTCCGCCATTACTTCCAGTCTAATGTGCAGTGAAACTGTAAGTGATGTTAGAGCTAGGCCCTGAGGCAGCAAAGCACCTGTAGACCATAATTCTCCATTTGCCATGCATCATAGTTAAAGGGTTGTTCCGGGACCTATTCATGCTAGTTTGTCCATCGGGGTATGAGTAAAAATGGAAGATGTAAACATATATATATTTCACAGCACACGGTTATATGAGAGAGGGTGTATCTCAGCCCTTATTGTACAATTAATGAAAGATCCACAGCACACACAAGCATTACATATCAAGTGAATTATATTATACAGTGTGAAAAAATATGTACAGTCCATACAATGCAAATATTAATAATTGTTCTTAAAGGATCCCAAGGTGTTTGGTGATCGGAAATTGATGTGACGTTTCGATCGCTTGGTGACCTTAGTATTACAGATCACAAATAGGGATCAGAAATAAAGATGAATTTGTAATGACACACTGTAGGTGGAATAGTATAGAGGTAGCAGAATATAGATATTGTAGTGGGCAGTAGAAAGGAAAGAGGAGGATAGCCGGTGGCTAGAAGGTGTTTTGAGGCATAGATAGCACAGGGAGTGCTTACTGAGAGGCAAGAGAGATGTCACCAACACTTGTGTGTGCTGTGGATCTTTCATTACCTAACCCTTTAACCCCTCCCCAAAAAATATTTGACTCTTCATTTTTCTCCTCCCCACCTTCCAGGAGCCATAACGATTTTTTCCCCACCTACATAGACGTATGAGGGCTTTTATACTTTCTAATGGTATCATTTATCGTACCATAGAATATACTGGGAAACTGTAAAAGAAGTCTAAGTTGGGCAAAAATTTACTTTTATGGCATTCAATCTGCAGTGTTATCTGTATTCTACGGGTTAATACGCATCCGGCAACACCAAACATGTAGGGTTTCTGTTATGTTTTGGTACCGTAAAAAAATTCCAAACATTTTCTATTTTTGAAATTTGCGCGACAGTGCCATTTTCTGCGACCAATAACTTTTTTGTACTAACACCTACGGACTTTTTTCCGGGCTGAAGTGTACTTTTTAGTGTTACCAGTTTGGAATACATGTGACTTTTTAAATTAAATTTATTCCAATTTTTAGGGGACGTGAAATGACCAAAAATACCACAATTTTTGTGTTTGAAATTTTTTTCTTCTATGGTGTTCAGCATATGTGATAACTGATGTCATATTTTGATAGATCGTACTTTTTCGGATGCGGCAATACCAAATATGTGTAACCTTTACATTATTTTATTTTTTTATTAATAAAATGGCAAAGGGGGGTGATTTGAACTTTTAATATCTTTTGATTTTTTTTACACTTTAAAACATTTTATTTTTTTTTACTTTAACTTTGAGTCCCCCTAGAGCACTTCATCACTAGATGACTCGATCATTTCTACAACCTAATGCTTTGTATAGTCAATGTATTAGGGTGTACCAAGTAACGGTTACCCCATTTCCTGCCCGGAGCCGGAAGTGGGGAAATCGAAAACATGGCGGCAAGGGAAGCCTTCACAAGGCTTCCAGCTGCCATGTTCACCGATCAGAACTCCGCGGTTTCGACGCGAATGCCCTGATCAGAGTGAGAAACAGTGCGCGGCACCGTTTCTCATACATTTAGTCTAAGAGGTTAAACATCGTGGGAGGGCGGCGGCACACAACCATGTGCTGTAACCGCGCTGTGATCCCGCTACACAGCTCCTTAATGCCAATAGAATGTACCCATATGTCCAGGTGGGTTAAGGGGTTAAAAATAAAATATAAAACCCATAATTACCTCCAGGACGGTCTCCTTCACTCCCGGCTGCTGGTCTGTTCATCCCAGTTGAAGTCAATTACAGGCCAGAGAGGTCACGTGCAGAAGACGTTGTAGCCTGTGATTGGCTGCAGCTGTCCCATGAATGAAGACCATTCACTGCTTCAGCTGGGATGAACAGACCGGCAGAGTGAAAGAGACCATATGGGAGGTAAGTATGGGGTTTTTCTTCTCTTGTTACTCATACCCCGATGGATAAACAAGAATTAATAGGCCCCGAAACATCCCTTTAAGATAAGATGTTGGTGTGAAGTGTTTTTTCCCCTAAGCATTTGTCTTTTTTTTTTTTTTTAAATTGTAGTATTTATTAATAATTTTCAAAATATAAGACAAGTACACAGTAAAATCCAACAAAAGGGTGAAAGTCAAAAGTACAGTAATGAATCAGCAAGAAAATACAATATTATCTATTCGTAGCACAGAAAACAAATATTTAGGTAGATCAGAACGGTTACCAACCAATAGCATAATCTCAGCATTTCGTCTTTCAAGGTTCAACTTATGTCTCATCTGTTCTTAAAACATTTTTGTAACGGATTGCGCTGACGAACATATGCCGAAGCGCCGCCCGTTGATATCCGGGTGTGGATCCTCAGGGCCCACCGCAGGCACAGATGGCAGATGCTGGCAGTGGGTAGCCGAAGTGCAGGTTGGGTACGGGAGGCTGATAAAACGGATGCTGCAGTAAACATAAGACAGAATCCAGATGGGTGCCAGAATATATTTAGCGGGCAGGTGTACAGCAGGATAATAAGCAGAAGGACAAAAAAACTGAGTCAGCAGCAGTACAGCAGTTAAGGGGTCAAGCTCTAGCTGAGGACAACAACGAACTGACACTGGCCAGAGGGCAGGAAGCTCCTTAAGAAGCCAGAGGTCACAGGTCACTGGGCCGGACCAAGGACGCTGACTCCTTAAGTATCATGCAGTGCGGCGCCGTGCCCTAGAGGGAGCCCGTGTGCGCACAGGAAAAGACAGGAAGCTGGAGGAAGCCATGGAGACTGAGACCTGCAAACAGGAGCTGGGACAGGTGGGTGAATAGAGCCAGAAACACCAGAGGAACACGGGCACGCTAAAGGTCCATAGCAGGGGCCGCAGCGTGAAACCGTGACAGTACCCCCCCCCCTTAAGCCCTCCCCCGGGCTAGCCGGGTACCCACAAAACGGCTTGGGGTAACCACCTCCTCCTCGGTATCCCCAGGAACTGTCGTCAGAGGAGGGTTCCAGAGAGTCCGGAAAACTTCTTGGACCGGGAGGAAGAAGCAGAAACAGTGGGCAGGGGGTGGGGTGGGTGGGAGTCAGAGGTGTCTTTGCAGGCCAGAGGTTTCTTCCTGCACACATGGTTCTTCCCTTGGCACAGCAGAACATAGGGGCAGAGAAAGGGGTGGCAGGGCTGCTCCAGATGGCGGGCTTGAGACAGCTAGAGTGGCAATGTTGCCCCATTGGACAACTTCACCCGTTTCCAATCCAGGGATGGGTTGTTGAAGCGGGAACCACGGGGGGCCCGAGCAGGACTGGAGCAGACGAACTAGGCAGCCCCGTAAAAGGACATATTTTCACTGGTGGGAACTGCCAACCTTCAAGGACACAGGCTGGGTACGAAACTGACTGGCTCCTTCAGGATCTCCCCGTTGATGGAAGAGAAACGCAGGGGCCTCTCTAGACGGGAGACAGGCAGGCTGAACTTCTCCAGCAGAGACGGGTGGATAAGTTCTCAGAGGGGGCCGGAATCCAGCAAGGCAGGAACTTCAAAAGGCGGCACCAGATGAAAAAACGTAGAGTTGACTGGAGTGGTCAAACGAGGAACAAAGGCATCTTGATTCAGGTCACTTACCCACAACACCATGGCACTGGGGTTTCCGGGGCGCAGCTGGCGGACTGGGCAGTTCTTGAGGAAAATGACGGGAACCGCCGCATTTACAGACACAGTTTAAGCTGCGTCGACGGGAGCGTTCCTCTGTGGTGAGATGAGTACGGCCAAACCTCCATAGGCTCATCCTGGAAAAACGCAGGGGGTCAGGCGAGGTGGGCTCGGGGTTTTCAGTTAACAAGACGAGGCGGAAGCTTGCGAGGAGAGAGGGACACAGGCGTTGGCAAAGCCTAACTCCCTCTCCGCAAAACGGAGGGCGATCCGGTAGCTAGAGCGATGAGGTCGTCCAGGGGGGTAGGTAAGATCACGACCAGCCCAACTCGTCCTTGATGCGTCCATCAAGACCCCCCAAAGGCAAGCAACGAGGCTCGTTGTTCCAGGCAAGCTCGGAGGGCCCGGGTACGGAACTGGATGGCATATTGTCCCACGGTGGAGTCGCCTTGACGGAACCGGAGCAGGGAAGAAGCAGCAGAGGTGTTGCGCCCAGGTAGCTCGAAGGTCTTCCGAATGCGCTCAGGAATGCCTGGGGGGTCCCCTGTCAGCTGATCACCTCTCTCCCACAGAGGCGAGACCCAGGCCAAGGCTTCACCTGAGAGCAGGCTGATGATGAAAGCGACCTTGGCACGGTCAGAATGGAACGATGAGCGAGGGCATCAAAATGGATGGTGCACTGGTTGAGGAAGCCGCGGGCACGTATGAGGGTCTCCAGAATAACGGGAGGCAGAGGCAAGTGCAGGCTAGGGCTGGACATGGCAGCAGGAGGCGGAGCCACAGCGGGTGGTGGAGCAGGTTTTAGATGCCAGTGCAGACATGACTTCGTCCAAACGGGTGGTGATGGTCTGCAGCTTACGGAACAAAATTTCTCCAGTTGGGCGCCATGTCGGTTTTAACACAGTACCAGGTCAGGCAGAGTCACTCCGGGGATCATATTTGATGGTCAGTTCGTACTGTAACGGATTTTCGCTGACGAACATATGCCGAAAGCGCCGCCCGTTGATATCCGGGTGTGGATCCTCAGGGCCCAAACCCCAGGCACAGATGGCAGATGCTGGCAGTGGGTAGCCGAAGTGCAGGTCTGGGTACTGGAGGCTGATAACGGATGCTGCAGTAAACATAAGACAGAATCCAGATAGGTGCCAGAAATATATTTAGCAGCAGGTGTTTCAGCAGGATAATAAGCAGAAGGACAAATAACTGATCAGCAGCAGTACAGCAGTTAAGGGGGGTCAAGCTCTAGCTTTAGGACAAAACGAACTGACAATGGCCAGAGGGCAGGAAGCTCCTTAAGAAGCCCGAGGTCACAGGTCACTGGGCCGGACCCAAAGGGCCGCTGACTCCTTAAGTATCATGCAGTGCGGCGCGCGTGCCCTAGAGGGAGCCCGGTGCGCACAGGGAAGACAGGAAGCTGGGGAAGCCATGGAGACTGAGACCTGCAAACAGGAGCTGGGACAGGTGGGTGAATAGAGCCAGAAACACCAGAGACACGGGCACGCTGATGGTCCATAGCAGGGGCCGCAGCGTGAACCGTGACAATTTTTTCCCAGGAACACTGCAAAAAATTCAGATTGGCCCCAAAGGTGGAACTTTTCAGTCTAGATGCACACTGCCTTGTTTGAATAAAAACAAACAGTTTTATTGCAGAACCTCAAACCAACTGTGAGCATGGAGGAGCTGTATTGTGCTGGACCTTCAGCGCCTAGAGCTACTGGGGGAAGCTAGACTGGACAGGAGCTACTCCTCTTATTCTATAACAGAGGGAGGGGGGGAGGCTAACACCTGCTCATGAATAAGTTGGACTCTTTTCTAGCTTAAATCTGCCAGATTTGAGCATTAAATACTCTAAAACTGCAGCATCTTACAGAATAAGGGACACAGCGCTGGAAACAGCAGGTCTGACACTAGCTTATGCTCTGGTGGCATAACTTGTGTGACATCTTCCCTTTAAGCTTAGGCAGTTTTCATAAATGAGGCCCAGTGTGCGCCATTTCATAGTACATTTCAAATAATATGTTTTCCATTCATCATTATTTACATTGAATTTATTGAAATAATTGACGCTTTAGACATCTATTATCTGTTGTACCTTTTTCTTTTAATCTATTATATCATGGTCCTCATCATAAAACTTCACGAAAAAACTGTTTCTCACTGGTTGTTTTTCTGCAGTATGGTAAATAGTACAGTGGGCGGTATATTGCCAGAGCAGATGACAACTGATATTAAGCACCACATATGTTGTTATATAATTTACAAAATGTGAAGAAATTTTAGTGTGAACAGAGCTGTATAGCTTCCCCTACTTTTACTTTATCACACAGATCATTGTTGCTGCTTCACTTCTCTCATGTAGCCTTGATATTAAATACTAGTAGTTTCATACTTGGAATTACATGTCTAATGCATGTCAGTACTCTTCAGCTATGCTGAGGTGTTAAGTTCCTGCAAAACAAATGATAATCAGTGAACTGGAAAATTGATATATGCGGAATCTTTGCCAGAGTCCTGCCTTGCTTATGGGAAGAAATAGGAAAGCATTGTATTATCCATAAACTCTTCCATGTGCAGTATATGGAAGACCCCTTTCCAAAATGCCACACCATAATTGTTGGCTCAAGTTAAAAGCTATTTTCTTAGCAGAATTTATTGTAATCCATTTTTAATAAATGAACCTATTTTAACAATTACAATTTTGGAAAGGTGCATAACATTTTATTTAGGTAGCACAATCAAGCATGTTATATATATATATATTGTAAGAGACCCAGGGGTAAAGTTGTGGACGAAATGTATGTATCACCAAAGTGGCTGGCCTCGGTGATGTAAAAAACCCTATAGAGTGTTGCCAGCGATGTTATGTTGCTGAGCCATTTTTATTGTGGTAGTTCGGGTCGGGTTTTTTATGGAGTGGCCCAAGAGTCTGGGTGGGACAGCCGCTCCCATACTCCAGCCCAGGCCTTACCAGGCATATAAGGCAGCTGACAGCCCAGGGGGGAGCTGTGTGATTATGCTGAAAACCTCTCCGAAGTGAGGACATGCAAAGCTGTCTCCAAGTGTCTGCGAACATTTCTACTGCTGACCCGGTGAGGTTGTTTTGTGTTGCTTGGCTGTAAACCCTGAAGCAAGGACTGTCTTTATTTTGCTGTGATAATCTGAAGGAAGCATGTTTGTTTTTCCGTTATTCAAGTCTGAGGGACAATAAACTTTATGTTTGTTTTGCACCTAAACCTGTGTCTATGCTAATCCAGAGACTACCTAGGAGCTGACACCCCCACAATATATATATATATATATATTAATATATATATATTATATAATATATATATTATATATATATATATATATATATATATATAATTATATTGTATCAAATACTTATCTTACCCACTGTGTATATATACACAGTGGAGAAAATAAGTACTTGATACACTGCCGATTTTGCATGTTTTCCCACCTACAAAGAATGGAGAGGTCTGTAATTTTTATTGTGGGAGTCTGGATCTAAAAAGAAAAATCCAGAAAATCACATTGTTTTATTTTTTTAATTAGTGTGGATTTTATTGCAAGAATTCTAGCTCTCACAGACCTGTTAGTTTTTCTTTAAGAAGCCCTCCTACTCTGTACTCATTACCTGTATTAACTGCACCTGTTTGAACTCGTTACCTGTCCACAAACTCATCAATCACACTCCAACCTTTTCACCATGGCCAAGACCAAAGAGCTTTTTAAGGACACCAGGGACATAATTGTAGACCTGCACAGGGCTGGGATGGGCTACAGGACAATAGGCAAGCAGCGTTGTGAGAAGGCAACAACTGTTGGTACAATTATTAGAAAATAGAAGAAACACAAGATGACTGTCAATCTTTCTTGGTCTGGAGCTCCATGCAAGATCTCGCCTAGTGGGGTAAGGATGATTCTGGGAAAGGTCAGTAATCAGTCCAGAACTACACATGAGGACCTGGTCAATGACCTGAATAGAACTGGGACCACAGTTTAAAAGATTACCGTTAGTAACACACTACACTGTCATGGATTATAATCCTGCAGGGCACGCAAGTTCCCTCTGCTCACGCCAGCATATGTCCAGACCTGTTTGAAGTTCTCAAATGACCATCCGGATGATCCACAGGAGGTACGGGAGATGGTCATGTGGTCAGATGAGACCAAAACAGAACTTTTTGATATCAACACCACTTGCTGTGTTTGTAGGAAGAAGAAGGATAAGTACAACCCTAAGAACACTTTTCAAACCATGAAGCATGGGGGTGGAAACATCATACTTCGGGGGTGCTTTCCTGGAAAGGGGACAGGACGACTGCACTGTATTGAAGGGAGGAAGGACGAGGCCATGTTTTGCGAGATTTTGCGCAACAACCTCCATCCCTCAGTAAGGAAGATGGGTTGTAGTTGGGTCTTCCAGCAGAACAATGACCCGAAACATGTCAGCCAGGGCAAGTAAGGATTGGCTCTGTAAAAGGCATTTTAAGGTCCTGGATTGGCCTACCGGTCGCCAGACCTCGAGAATCTTTGGAGCCCAGTGACTGCCTTAAAGGGGTTTTGCCACCATGTAATGTTGACGTGGGAACCTCCAAAATGGGTATTTAATCACTTTTCTAAATATATGTGATTAAAAAAAGTGAAAACTCTGAGAGCAGCAGTATTTCTCAACCCCCCTTGGTTACCAAAAAGCTTCCCCTAGTCACGACCCAGGAGCTGAAAGGCCACGCTTGCGTGAATCACTTCTTATCTGATGACAGGCAGAATGAATGGTCTTTTAAGGCACCGGGTTAGCAATATGTTTTCTTTTGTATCAGAATAACTAGCTGTAGTGTTATTAGATCCCTGCTTTATCTGATGAAGAAGCTTTCAATCTGCTGTTTAGAATAGGTGTTCTCTTTTGTATACAGAATTCACAAGTTATAGTTTGATTATTTGAGTGAACATGTCACAGGATTCCCTTATGCAGCTCTGTGCTCTGGCTGTGTGTGTCTGTGTGCGTCTCTGTCTCTTGCTGCGTGATTTGTTTACATTACATTAGCTTCTTAGCAGATAAGATTTCTCCTGACAGTGCCGTCTGAGGCTCTGTGTCTTGCTGTATTGAATCCACTGTTGTACTGTTTATTAGTTCACTTAAGTTTTGAGACGCTCCCTTTGGATTCCTCACTCCCCCCTCCCCTCTCCCTCTCTCCACTGCAGCTTCATGACTTAGCGTGATTTGTTCACATCTTGCTCTCATGCTGAACGGAGGTCAGTACTTGGTCTGGTGACAAATCCCCTTTAAAACCTGAAAGATCTAGAGAAGATGTGTATGGAGTAATAGGCCAAAATCCCTGATATAGTGTGTTCAAACTTGGTCAAGATCTAATAGGCAACGTCTGACCTCTTTAATTGTAAACAATGGTTTCTGTACAAAATAATAAGTTGTTTTTCTGTTGTATCAAAAACTTATTTCATGCAATAGAATACAAATGACCTATTTAGAAATCAAACAATGTTATTTTCTGGATTTTTTAGATTCTCTCTCTCTTCTCTTTCCTCTTAACTCCCCTCCTACAACCAGTATGCTACCCTGCACTGATGGGGGGCAAACCCTCCAAAACAGCTGTATGCAGATGAGTATCTGGTTTGGCTTTGCTATTTATCTGAAGTAGAGACAAAATAGCAGCATTATGTAAATAAAGATAAGGGTGTCAGCATTTTTTACATATAGAAGGCAGGCCTTTTATAGCTCAACTGGTAGAACGGAGGGCTGTGGTCAAAACATTAGCAATCCTTAGGTCACTGGTTCTGGACTTTCTTGCATATAGCTAAAAAACACACTATCTTTGTCTGTGTACAGTATATTAATCTTTCTATGCAATAAAGTCACTTGAGGCCTGATCCAAAAAACAGTGGGATTTGTTCACTTGATCAATGTGACTTTGTAAAAAAGTCCTGGTATAGGACTGAAATGTTCCAGTGAACATGAATAGATAAATCCCACTGCTTTTTGGATTTCTTGATGTGCAGCAGATTTTTTCGTTTTTTAGCAAGCTATCTTTGTTAATCTTTCTGTCTATAAAATAAAGTCACTTGAGGCAACATGAATTGCATGAAGTGACTGTTTCTCCCCAGAGCATAATATTAATACATAAGCTTGCAGAAAGCTAAGAGATGAAATGTTGCTTTAATCATTGTTGTTTACATGACTTCCAGAGATGACAGTACTGGCAGATATTGGGTAGAATGTTTAAACAGTAATAAAAATGCAGCCCGTACATCTAATCCCCACTGCTTATCTGACTAAATCACTGTATGAAAATATAAAACATAACAAGCCTGTGAAACATAAATGTTCCCTGTTTGCTAAGAAAACATTATGTAACCATGTTATTAATCGAGTACAACATTTGTTAAAGTGATGGTTATTCTTAGTTCCAGACACCATCAAATCATGTGTACAGACTGCATTTAATTCTTCTGTTCTGCCTTGGGGTACTCAGTCGCTTCCTTTCTTTTTCTCTGCGGGGTCAAAAAATCTATTTTTAACTTACAAGTTCCAGAGCAACACTATATTTTTAGATACAAAAACACAGGCTACTGTGTTCTACAAAAAAAATACTGGTGACTAATGTGTTCCATTCATTTCAATGGCAGGAAAAGTGATAACTTAAAGGGGTTGTATCACTACATTGATTCGTCCTGTTTCTTGATTTAATTTTGAATTCAGGGGCGTGTTTACTGGCTTCTACTAGGCTGCAGTAGAAGCCTGGTCTGTAGCTATAGCAACCTGTGTTGGCAGCCTATTAGGAGAGCTTGAACAGGTCTGTAGCTATAGCAACCTGTGCTGGCAGCCTATCATGAGAGATTGAACAGGTCTGTAGCTATAGCGACCTGAAGAGCTGATGCAGCCCATACAAGAGGGGATATCTCAGAACAGGTAGGACACTGTTAATGGACATATATTTCAAAGTGACTTGTTTTTCCAAAATCTTTAATATAAAAAGCAATCCTTGTAGTGTGCAGTTCTGATTAAAATGTTTTTTTTTCATATCTCAGTTTCTTATACCTTTTGTGAGTTTGATGTGGAAAGAAAATACAATATATAAGGAAGTAGCTCCACAACTTGTCCCTTCAATGCAGCTCCGTCTCCCTATACACAATCTCTGCCTCTTGCAAGATCTTTATGTCTGCTCTCCTTCCACCTTGTCCTCCTTATATCTTCATCTCCTAGATTTCTCCTGTACATCCCTCATACTGTGGAAATCAGTTACACATCAGTCATCCACCCTTCAAATTTCCAAAAGAAACATGAAATGAAATGTTTATAATCTGCAATAACCCTGTCTCTTCTACTCAACTAAATGAGCAACTTCTAACTTCATCTTCTGTCTTTTTGTCTTTAAAGGGAATGTCATCAAAAAATGACTTATTGCTTTACTCACGTTTTTATCTTAAACACATTTTTTATGAATATTTGTTTTTTTTTTATTTTCCATATCACTTTCAATATTTTTAATAATTCTTAAGTCCTGCAGTTTTCACTTTGGCCACTAGGCCTGATAACATTCTGACACTTCCTGTTCTGTAGAGAAAGATTTTCAGCATTTTGCTCATTATCAAAACAAGCAGGGTCAAACTGAAAGGAGACACCTATGTGTATAGATAACATAGGGTCCACCAGTCACAATAGGAGATATTCACATCTCTCCCTCTTCCCCTCATTGCACACTGACTTCTTCCCAGGTCACAGAGCATGACTAGAAAACTCTCCTACAGATATCAGACTGAGTGAACCTTAAGGCTCCTATGTGCATGAAGCTGCTGTTAAGTATCTCTCTGACTGCTGTTAAAGCAGTGCAAGCAAGAATGCTGGAATATGGATCAGGGTCTTGTTTTAAAAAGTAAAATAAATAAATAAATGGCGACAGATTCCCTTTAAACCCTCTTTCCATTTGTTCCATCTCTGATGTGTGCTGTAACTGTAACTAGTCCTGCTCTTGACCAGGGTAGGTAACAGTATGCTAGCAAATACATACTTTGTAGTTTGTGAGAAGCTGCTACAGAAATTCTGTTGTAATATTCTACAAAAATGGATATTGTTTTTTTGGGGCTTTTTTTTGCTTAAAGGGGCTGTCAAGTTCCTAAAATATATATATTACTTCTGAGGCCCCAATAAGAAAAAAACAAAAACCGTGTACTCACTTTCCCCAATGCCCAGCTCCAGTTCTGTGTTTCTCCGGTTTTCTGTTTTCATTCTTCTACTTCTGAACGGGGACGTCACTGTTGCAGCTGCTGATTGACTGCACAGTCAAGTGTGTGCCACCCATTTACATCAGGGATGTGTGACATCAGGTAATATCCCCGTTTGTAAGAAGAATGAAAATCGGAGACCGGAGGAAGGTGAATATTTAATTGGGGCCCCAAAAGCATGATTTTATGGTTTTTTTTTAGGAACTGGACAGTCCCTTTAAAAATAAAACCGCTTGAATTCCCTTTTTTTGCATTTCTCAGCAACAGGATCCATCCAATCAGTTTGTCATTAGGGAAGCAGCCATGAACAAGGGTTATACAAAGTTCTTTTCATCTAGGCAAATGGTATCCTGTCACCAATGTTTTATGCACCTTTGTAATAGCTGGATAAATGTATCAGCATGCATATAGGGTTGTTTGTTGTGACAAATTAATCTTCTGAGATAATGGCTAAATGTATGCACAACTGACGCACCTATAACAGGTATATCCAGTTGTTCACTATGTAGAACCTGTAAAACAGGGAACCTGCCTTACAACAAATGTAAGAATAATCTTTATGGACTGGGCAGTTTTACAATTTCATTCTGCTAGCTGTGCTCCCTAGAGGTTTTATAATGTGTGCAGAAATGTTTATCACAAATGTTAAATGCAGATGTAAGGCTCTGACGACAGTGTGAACATAGCCTGAGATTATCTATATTCTTGATTTCTAAAGCAGCAGCAAACCCCTCAGCATGCTTCACTGCATGACAGAGGGGTTCCATTACAGAGCACTATGTAATATATGCGGAAACACAATGCACAAGGTGCAGGAACCATTCTACAAATTTAGCTTTTAATATAATCGGTAGGAGAAAACATATTGGATATAGTATGTTGTGGTAAAGGAATATGTAATGCTGGTCTATGTTGGTTAAAGTTATGAAGACGGAATTTTTTATGGACTCCATAGAGAGTGGTAGAAAGGAGAATGAGACAACTTGAATGAAAAATATGAAAGGTGGTATGAAACCAGAGTGCAGAATTGCAGATGCTAAGAATTCAAGCAGCAGAGGGCATTTGTCAGGGCATACACAGCAGAGAGATTAAGAAGGAGGAATGGGAGAATTAAAGGGGTTGTCTCATCTCAAAGTTTCATAGGATGCAGGAATGAAATAATGCTGCTTTGCTCTGTCACTTCCTGGTCAAGCTGTCTGTAATTAGCATATGAGCTCTGTGTATTCAGACCTCTCTGTTACCTTCTCTGAGGTCTGGAGAAGCTGCTGAGCAAATGTAAACAGTAGAGTAATTAGTCTTTTGTCTGAAAGATCAGATAACACACAAGCTCTCACTGTCTGAAGTTCTTTGCTGCCATGGCCTGTGTGATGACTTCACTCCCTGCTATCAGATAGAACAAACAGCGGGGGGTGGAGGGGAGTACACAGGTCAGTCACTTGGGGAACCAGAGAGAGCACAGAAGGGTGTAGCTCCTTAATAAAAAAAAGATGAACAACGCAATATATTTGGAAAACGTCTTCATTTAGTATTCACTATATTTTGAAAGCTATTCTTTGTAGTGAGACAACCAATTTAAGCCTTCGATCACGTTGTATTAAGAAGGACATTGCTTACTTTATTAAAAAGGGTACTCCCATCTTAAAAAGCAAAGAAATATTGCTGGGATTGGCTATCACTTAATAATAGGTGGTGGTCCGGCCTCTTGAGCCCTCGGAGAATCAAGAGATTGCAGTGCTCTTTTAGGGAATGTTCACACAAAGGATTTGGCTGCGGATTTCGTCGCAGGTTTCGACGCGGTTCCCGCGGCCAAAACCTCATCCAAATCGCGCCCAGTTTAGTAACATTGTTTCCTATGGGAAACCGCGTTACTGTTCAGACGCCGCAGGTTTGGCCGCGACTTAGGGCCGCGGCCTTGCCGTGCGTGTTTGAGAACTCTCCTGTCAATTCTTGACAGGGGGTCCCAGCGCGGCGGCCGCGGGTATCGCCGCAGGTGTTGCCGCAGTTGGTGCGCGGCTGGCGGCGTGGTTTTCCCCCTGCCTATTAATTTGCATGGGGGCAAACCCTCGCCGCAAGCTGCGCCCCAAACCACGCCCCACCCGTGCCACGACCATGCCCAGCGCCCGCGCCGCAAACCCGCGTCGGGAGATGCGAGTTTGCGGCGAGGTCAGGATGAGGATTTGGCCGTGGGAACCGCGCCGACAGCCATTGCCAAACCCGCAGCCAAAGCCGCCGTGTGAATGAGGCCTTAGTTCTGTGATCTTTCTCAGGGTTGGTGTGGTTCTCAGAGCTTGGATCCCCACTGATCATCATATGATATGAGTCATATTCTAGTAAGATGTAAATACAGTATACCTTGAAACAACTTTTCCCCAGCTTATAAAGTAAGCCCTAAAGGGCTTAGCTGGTCATTAGATGGTTTTCCAATGAAAGCCCTGAAAAAGCGCAGTGCTGGAAGGAAGATGTGGGGTGATGTCCATGTACTGCGCCACCATGATAAAGGGGAAGAGCTTGAAGGAACGTTGAGAGGCAAAGCTTTGGCATCCAGTGGTAGTATATGAACAGCTCACAAGAGCTGCTAGGAGAAAGTACTGTTGGCCTGTGTAGACAGTAACTAGACCTGAGTATTTACACCTGAACAAATACTTTGCCGTTCTGCAGGAGGCTGCTGGTGAACTGAAGGCTTGGAGACATGACACAGGCATATGTAGAACCATACATTAGGTTCACCTGTTGAGTGAGGATTGAATTTTTAAGGGGCAAGTGGTTCAGCTGCTTTACTATGCTGGGTCTGCAGGAGTTCCACAAGTAAACAGTGAGCTTGTGACTGCTTTTATTCTGGGGTCTTGAGAGTCTGGAAGTGGAGTAGAGTGGTTTGTGATGTTCCTTGTATGCTGCTGATGAATTGGCATCATATGGTTGTATTGCCAGCTTGGGAATGGTTAGCTCTAGGGGTGTCTGCTGTGGCTGTCAGGGAAGAGTCAGCCCAGTTAGGAAATGTATTGGTGGCAAGTAATGGCATTCTCAAACTACAACTATGACAAGGTCTGATTGCTCTGTAGGCCTGTAAAGAGGCTGGGTAGTTAGTCCTTAAGTTTGGTACAGAGAGTAAACATTAGATAGGCTGGAGAATTTAGAACTGAGGAGTTGCCCACATAGTGGGGCCTGGTGAATGGCCTGCTTGGGACAGTCCAGTGAGCTAGTCCTGGTAGATAGATGGAGTGGAAGAAGAGTGCATTCATGAACAGTTGGGTCTAAAGAGAGGAAACCTTGAAGCAGATTTTGTATTATGAGAATAGATAAATGCCTTTTTGGGTGGTATCTTTTTTGAGAGGCAGACAGCTGTATACGTACCTTAAATTTTTTTATTGAAAGATTTTTCTAGTAAATAAACCGATAAATCAAATCAAAGATGGACATATAAAGAAATGCCGAACATTTTACTTACATTTTAATAACAAAATTGCATTACCTGTCTTGGGAATGCCTTGCTTCATGAGCTGTATGATGTGTGAATCTAGTAGAGGTGCCTTTATAGATGACTGATAAATATTATCATACTTCTGTCAGGGTATGTTCACATGCTGAGTAGTATGCCCCACAAATACCGCAAAACCATAGCCTTCATGTCACCTCATTCGCACCGGGGAAGCCGTAAGTAAATGGGAGTCTGGCCAAAGCACTGCTGAAGGTATACGCTGACTGGGGCAGGCAACAGCAGGCGTAAAGCAGCACAGTGTGTGAACATACCCTTAATGTTATATTCCAGAAATGTTGAAACAACAGTGTCTTCGGATGGGAATGTAACTATCAAGCATTTGTGCCTCATCAGAGAATTGTAAACAACCTAGACTGCAGTGCCACCAAATGTAAAGAAGCATTAAGAACATTTGCTATGTTTAAATTATATTGGTCGTATCAACTCCGCGTTACATGCTATCAACACCAGTTGATGATGGGAGTTACCAACTGTTTCTAGTGTCTTTGAAAAAAAATAGAAGCGTCCGTGATTTTTTTGAGACTAGTGATACTGCAGCAGTTTATTAGAGAAATTGCAAATATCCTTTTTATAGAAAATGTCAGTAATGTGCACAAATCACCATAATAAGAGACATTACTGCTATGTTAAATGCCAAACCCACAACCGGTGCACTACACTATTAATACTAAGTATGGTTTTCTTACTAACTGTATGAACAGCACTCTATACCATTTCTTATTGTTTTTGCTTATCAATAGTGTTGACTGTACATGCTTTTTAAATAATTTTTGAAAAGAAAGGAAAAATTAAGGTTGGCAACCCCTCTATCAAAAACTCAGAAAGCACTTTTTCAGTTTTTGTTGGCTCTTTTGGGAAATATACTGTATAAATGCAGTATAGAATGTGCTGTCTACTTCTATGTGAATGCAATAGCCCAATAAAGATAGGAACACCAGTGTAAGGGGTGGTCAGAGAGTAAAACATTTATTCTTATTACACCTTCTGAGATCACAATGCCTGCTTCATTAATCATTTCTTGTAAAAATGCTGTGGAGCAAGTTGCACTAATTACAATGTATGCTGTTTTATGGTCTCCTCAACCAGAGTTCAGTGGGTGATGAGAGTGTTTTATAGGGGAATAATTAAAGGAGTTTTACCGTTTGAACTGTTCGTGCTCTTCAGCTAATTCTCTGAGATTGAATTTGAAATCCAGGGGCGAGTCTCTCCTCTCAGCAGGCGTGTTTCTTCTCTCAGCAGGCGTGTCTCTCCTCCCAGGAGGTGTATCTCCTCACTGAAGACCTGTGACATCATCATTCTGGGTGAGGCAGACGAAGCAGAAGGATGTCTGCAGAGAACAGCTCCTCAGCCTCCTGCATGCTTCTTGTGTCTGCAGAGCTTCAGGCTGACTCCACAAGCTCCTTGCTGTGCTATATGCAGTTGTACACACAGCCTGAACTGATGAGACATGTGAGGAGTGTACACTGCCCCCCACCCCCCTTCCCCTCTGTTACCAGGCAGCAGACTGTGTTATATGGAGCAATGCACACTGCCCTCCCTGTCCTCCTCTCCCCCTGTTAACAGGCAGGAGACTCTATAACACTTTGTTATATGAGGGAATATGTGACTTAAACAGCTAGTAATTGCCCAGATCATTCACCCTAGAGCTGGGAGATGTGTATAGAGCCAGCAGACCTTGGTTTCACTATCGATTTTAACAGCTAAGAGGGAAGAAAACACAGATTGTGCAGGCAGCCAATCACAGTGCAGGGGGCGGAGCAGGGGCGTTTCCTGTTGGGGTATCCCAACAGGCTGAATGAAATGTCAACCAGCCAATCACAGTGTGTCTAGGGGGCCGGATCCGGCTAGGTGGCGTGTCCTGACCAGCAGCAGCAGAAACAGAATACAGATTTACAGAAAAGCTCATATCTTCTAAAACAAGTTACAGAAGTAATGCAAACCAAATACAAATGTTCTTATTATTACTGTCCCCATAATCTGAGACATGATCTTTGTAGCGATAAAACCCCTTTAAATACTCTAATCTAAAGGTGTATCCATGACAAATCCTGTTCAAAATGGAGCATTTTCATTTTATCAGCTGCTTACTTACTACATGATGGTAACCTCAAACAGCTACAATCCTTCTAACTCAAGGGGATATTCCTATATCAGACATTTATGGCATAGCCACAGGATGTGGGTCTCATCTCAAGAACTGAGTCCTTCTTATCCCAATATCTTTATTTGGCTGTGTCTGCACGGCATTGGACAAAAAAACTCACTAAAAACTAAATCCTAAAAACGTGAATAAAACTGAGTTTTTTTCGTCCACTGCCTGTCAAAAGCTGCTGAAAAAACTACCGTTTTTAGCGTGTTTTTTGGTACTTTTTTTCAAAAATGCACAGCATTATAATTGCTGTGGATTTCTGCAAAAAAAGTGCCAAAAACATGGCAGAAAAAAAAAAACGTTCAGTGGAGGCTACAGAACATTTTTACTATTAAAGTCTATGGGATCTGTTTTCAGTCGTTTTTTTCAGTTTTAGAAAACGAAAGATGGTGAAGAAACGAATGAAAATGTGTGCAGTGGAGACATAGCCTTTTTGCTCCAGCCAGGGACAGATGGCTGCACATGTTTGGCTCTCATCATTCACCTCAATGATTGTTCTGAGTACAGTTGAGTAGAGTAGGAATTGAGATCTGCATCTATTAGACATTTATGGCATGCCCTGTGGATATGCTATAAATGTCCTAGACTGGAATACTCTTTTTAACATGAGTAGGCCTTTTACTTTTATGGCTATTATTTATGAATTTATTTCTGTATTTTGCATCTACATATTCAGCATCACCTTATCCAACCTTTACATACTCTCCTTGTTTTAAGACCAGGTGATAAGTACCCAAAATGTATTGTCTTCTGGGATATGTGCAACGGATTTGCTGACAGTGAATATATCTTTTTTTTTCTAGAAATTCTTAGAAATTGAATACACTGCAAAAAGAAATATGTGCAGTTGCCACCTTGAGGTTGAAATACATAACTGCAGTAGTAAAATTACTTGAAACATCTAGAGTCCTAGAGCTATGTACATCATGTATTGATATAATTGTGCACAGATCACATTTACTGTATTCAGTGTCTTGCCTACAGGGGTTCTGCTTCAGCACTTACACTACAGAATAAAATGCATTTAATTAGGATAAACAATGTTTTCTTGCAAATAGTTCATCACTCTCACCCATAAAGTTCTCCACAACGCTGCACCCCCTACATCACCTCCCTCTTCGCTGTCTACCATCCTACCCGTGCTCTCTGCTCTGCTGCTGATATCAGGTTACACTCATCAATCATCCGAACCTCCCATGCCCGTCTCCAAGATTTCACACGTGCAGCACCAGTTCTCTGGAATATGCTACAGTGGGCGATCAGGCACATTCACAACCCTGAGTGTTTTAAGAGGGCCCTGAGAACACATCTTCTCAGTCTGGCCTACCAAGATCCCTAACTGCTATCACACACATCTGTCACTCCCTTCACTAGGGCACTCACAGGCACTTATCTGTATATAGATGTACAGTCTGGGTGGCAGGTTCATCCATTTTTCATGTAAACCACCCCTATTTATGAAACATGGCCGGACCATTGTAAACTTGGCACTTCTCACCGTTTGTTTCACCCATACACCCTAATAGATTGTAAGCTCTCACGAGCAGGGCCCTCACACCTTGTGTCTCATCTGTAAGTTCTTACGTATCTGTACGTATACCCTCGAATTTGTAAAGTGCTGCGGAATATGTTGGCGCTATATAAATAAAGATTATTATTATTATAGGCCATCCGAGTTCAGTTTGGATGCTTTTTTTTTTGTGTGAACCTGTTCAACCGAACATGAAGTACAGCGAACGGTTTTATATTTCCCAACCTATCACTGTGAGTTTTTGGCCATCTGAAAGCTTATAGAGGTTGCATATTCCAGTGCATGTAGCTTTGACTATTTGTGTCTGCCATGTCTCCAATGGCATTTATTTGCCAACAGGCATAGATAACAACAGCATAGCAAGAAATGTCTCTTGAAAAGGGGGTGTGGATCATTGGGACCACAGTGGCAGTTGCCTGTCCAGGGAAGTTAGGGGCAAACACAGAGGGGCCAGGCACTGGGTACAACGGGCACTGAAACAGTAGAGAGAAATGCAGTTTCATAGATAATGAACCAAACAAGGTGGCACCAGCAGGCACAGGAAAGTCCAGAGGTGCATGCCAATATCAGGGATGCATCCTCTTCTCGCAGGTCTAGTGCAGGTGCAGGAGCAGATTCTGAAAGACAGACTTGTAAAATCTTAAAAAATTCTCCTGAAGGACATCCAAACAGGCCACTTCACCATGAGGGCATAGAGATCTCCCGGAGGCACCTGATGAACAGGCCTAACTTCCCATGACCTGAGTGTACTGTTACGTTCCCAAAGGATCTATTTTCAAACAGACATAGATGACAACAGCATAGCAAAAAATGCATGCAAAGTCCAGAAAACGTCTCTTGGAAAGGATCCTTGGGACCACATTGGACTGTCCAGCCTTGACCTGGGAAGTTAGGGGCAAGCACAGGGGAGTAAGGCAGTGAGAACAATGGGCACTGAAATAGCAGACAGGGACACAGTGTCAGAGATAATGGACCAGAAAAGGTGGCACCAGCAGGGACAGGAACATGGAAATACAGGGGCAGCAGACACAGGATAGGATGCAAAAACAGGTAGACAGGAACAAGCAGGCTTGGGATGACTCACAGCAGACATGTGGAACTACAGGAACTAGTAGGCTTGGGATGTCTCACAGTGGACACCAGATGAACAGGGACCAGCATGACAGAGAGAACCAGGGCCACCAGAGCGAATGAACACCAGAACACTGGAGGGTAGGAACACAGGAGGGCTAAAGATAGTAGAAACTGACCCAAGTAGCAACACCAACACTCAGGCCAGGACTGCTGAGAGTAAATGGCTTTTAACCCCTTAAGGCAAATGTCTGAAAAGCATTTACTGACCAGCATATTTTTTTAGCTTTTGCCTCCTTGTGTTTCAACAGTCGTAACTTTTTTATTTTTTCGATGATGCAGTTGTATGAGGCCTTGTTTTATTCGGGACAAGTTGTACTTTATGGGGGAATAGTTTAAGTTCACTTACAAATTATTGCAGAATTCTTTTTCAATCTTTTTTTTTACAAATTTGTTTTGTTTTTTAATTTTATTTACACCATTCACATTTCACACTTAATAACTTGTTAGATTAATTCTACAGGTTATTACCGTTGTGTGGATACCTAATATGTGTAGTTTTTGTGTGTGTGTAATGTATGCACAATTATTTTTTATTAAATATTTATTTTTATTTGATTATTTATTTTATTTATTTTTTCTACACTTTTTTTTTAATGTTTTTTTACTTTTTTTTATGATCCCATGAAGGGATAACTGTTTCACATTTTTTTTTTTTACAATTAGTAATATATTAGCTTATTCATATATGCTAAAACATTATAATCTGTGTCAGTCTGACACAGACAGTGATCAGGGCAGCACACAGTCTGTCCTGGCCACTGTCTTGTTACACAAACAGCCCTGGGGCTGCTCTGGGTCCCCAGGGCTGACTGTGCAGCCATTCCATGTCTCTGTTGTGTCAACGGAGTCCCGATCACCCAACAGAGCAGTAGAAAGCCCTTTGATTACGCCGCGGTAACGAACCGCGACAATCAAAGGGTTAAGAGCCAGGGAGTGGAGGTTTCCCCTGTTCCCCAGCGCTTGCAGATTCTGTGCTGAGAACAGGGCTATGAAGTACAGCTCTGTTCTCAGTGCTGCTGAGGACGCCAAAAGTCGGCGGGCGGTCGTTAAGGGGTTAAGCCTAGCCAGCCAGGATGATGAGCAACAGCTGGGCAAATCTTGAAGCAGGAGTTAACTGCTGCCATGCTGGACAACAGACAGAGCAATAGCCAGATTCCACCACCAGTATCAAAGGGAAGGTAACTGACACAGTAGAGGCAGGGAAACTTGCAGATCATGACAGTGTCCTTGTTAAAAAGACTAGCCAATGGTGCATACGAAATGAAAAGGTAATATGTAATGCACTGTTGCTAAATGAATCAAATTAGATACCACTGTTACAGTTAAAGACTGGAAGATGCAAAAACCTTCAGCAAAGAAAGAAGTACCTCTGACTGCATATCTTCTTGTGCACAGTGGCATAAACTGTGCCACAAAGGTTGTAAGCCAGGAAGTATGCCAAGTTTATACAAAAAAATCACTTGCTGAATTTGAAAGATGTAGAGAAAAGTGGAGATAATCTCTATGGACTACAGTATGTGTGTTTCTTAAGTTTAATAAAGACATGTATTATTTTATGAAACAGAATAATAGATTTTGGCATAAATTTTGCCTTCTCCTGGCAAGCGTAAATCAGATTTTCTGGCTTTTCAGTCCCAATTGCACCTAATTTATTAAATAGCTTTTGGCAAGATAAACTGCAGCCTGTCAGGGAGGAAAGTATAGTAATGCTTAAAGGGTTCTCTCACTACATTGATTCATCTTACCTCAGTTCTGTTTTCTTGGTTTCATTTTGAATTCAGGGGTGTGTTTACTGGCTTCTACTAAGCTGCTGTAGAAGCCAGGTCTGTAGCTATAGCAACAAGTGCTAGCAGCCTAACATGAGAGATTGAACAGGTCTGTAGCTATAGCGACCCGAAGAGCTGATGCAGCCCATACACGAGGGAATCTCTCTGAATGGCTAACTGTTAATGGACACATATAGCAAAGTGACTTGTTTTTACAAGATCTTTAACATAAAAAGCAATCCTTTGTAATGAGAAAACCCCTTTAAAGCTGCAAGAGTAATAGCTGCTGCCTGTTCCCATCTGTATGTACTGTGGATAAAACCATATCTCCACTGCACTGGTCTTTGGTTGAATTTTAGTATTCAGAATCCGAAAAAATCTATAGATATTTCTATAGGGAGTAACTATAGGAGTTTATCTATTGGGGTCAACTGTAGGGGATATCCATGGATCCCACTATAGATACAACCTATAGAAAACTCCTACAGTTACCACAATTGAAACACCCTATAGATACCCCTATAGATACATCCCATAGATACACCCATAGGGTCTCCTAATCTATGTAGTGTATATACAAATGTACTATTGAAGTTAATGGGTAGGCTAAAAACCAAATCCAAAACCCATTCACCATATTTTCCAGTCATTTTTCAGCCTTCCTATTTACTTTAAGGCTAAGTTCACACGGCATAATTGCGGGGCGCAGTAATTGCCAGTAATTGACATGTCACTTGACATGTCCCCGCGCACTGTATTGTACGAGCGTGGAGAGGAGGCGTATCCATAGTTCTCTATGAGAACGTCGGATTACCGTAATGACTGGGGCGCATTTCACTTGTATTTGAGCGCAGTACGCCGAGAAATACGCGGCGAAATGTGCCCCAGTTTAACCCGTATGAACATAGCCTAATAGTAAATTTTATGGGTTTTTTTCCAGTGAAAACTGCATGTTCCAAGTTTTTTGACAAAAATGGCAGTTATGAAATCCAACCTCAGAAAATCTGAGCTGTGTAGACTACAGCTTGGATTTTCTAATGAGGTCTATGGCAATGAATTTGCAGTTGGATTTTGTCGGTTTTCAAATCTGAAAACTGTCAAAATTCGAGTGGAAATCCATGTCATGTAGAAAGAGCCTAATATACAAATAGCACATAGAAATGGTCAAAACAACTTATTTTCTTTTTGCAAATGTGGTAATTCAAGGCTTTATAATATCTTCCATGTCATTATAAGAATCATGTCCTGTATCATATTATAAAGTTAGTTAAGCAAGTCTTCGGGCAAAGGCCCTTCATCAGACAGACAATACAAATATATAAGGACGCATAATTAGGAATACATGGTAAATGGTTAAGAGTCCATGATATACATGTTAAGAAACATTAAAATACATGATATCTACCTTGAATATAATCACAGCAAAATGATATGTATGCAACACATTTAACACAGCAAACTCTAAAGTATAATGAAAAGCATAAACACTGCAACAGATATATTTGTGGAGGGATCCAGACATCAGAGGTTGTATGTTGGTAAAGTCTAGGCTGAATTCCCACAGGACTAGTCCTTAATGGAGGGCATAAATAATAACCAAAGGCTGGAAGGTAATGATATATTTAATAGTTGAACATTATGATGCATAAATAAGGTACTTTATAATAGAACAATGCATGTAGCTAGCCATAATAAAAAAGTCTGTATTGGAAATTAGGGAGATATAGGTTACAAGAGGTAAATGCTCAATAAACTGTAACATTAAGAGCGTAACATAATGGAAATAGTCAAATTTTAAATCAATATTCACAGAAAACTTGTATGAATATTCACAGAGATATTATGTGAATATCCCTATGTATGAATCCACAGTTGCTCAGCACCAGGGGCGTAACTAGAATCCATAGGGCCCCATAGCAAAATAAAATGCCACCTAATGACAATAAACTAAAACAGCAGCATAATTAGCAATAATTAAAGGTCTAAATAACCCTGCCATATATCATGGATCCCTCATAGTAGTGACGGAGAGCAGAAAACCACCAACTACTTGTTCCCTACAAGAAGAAACAATGTTCTTGCACCTGAGTGGGGCTCCTTCAACCACTGGGCCCCATAGCAGTTGCAATGGCTGCTATGGCTATAGTTATGCCCATGCTCGGCACACAAACTAAATAGTAGAGTCCAATTGCAGTTTGAAGGATGTTTCAATCTGTGAATTTCCAGTATAATCAACCACACATAAGTGATGCTTATATTACATTTTCTATTTTGGTACACACATCAGAGCAAGATCAAAGTGATATTCCTTTAAAGTTTTGGTGTAGTATAGACCTTAATCTCATCTGTCGCTACAAAACAAACAAACAAAAATTAATTAAAAATCTTTTTCAATATTTTCCATATAGTCTAAATATCCATACATATATTCTTCACTAGAATACAATTGTGTGACTATAAATTGCATATATATTTTTTTTCTTATAAGTGATATTTATTATATCCCACTCATCTTAATGTATATATACACTAATACACAAAATCATATACATTGGTTCCCATATGATTGTAGATAGACCTATATATACATATAAATTACTATGAAGATACCATTCCAAGATCATGCTAATCAATATCCCCATGCAGACATAAATAGAACTCTCAAGTAAAAAGTAGTTGTCATGATCTGCAAATTCCTCTGCCTCCTGCCTGCATGCAATTGTGTGTTCGTTCCTAGTGGTTGGAATTTGCTAATGCTGTTCAGTGCTGCAACAGTTAACTCCTCCAACTGGGCTGGGCCAGGTGGAGCACTTCCTCATCTGCTGACTCCTATAAAAGGCACCTCCTACCAACAGTCTGTGCCTGAGTATTGGTGTTGCTGGGCTGAGGCCCGCTTCACTGCCTCAAGGACCCTGAGTCCTGTCCTTGCTGTGTTCCTGGGAAGTTCCTGCACTTGGTGTCGTGTACCTCTGCAGTACCTCCTGGTGGAGTCCTGTGTTCCTGAGCCGTATCCCCTGGTGGAGTCCTGTGTTCCTCTGTAGTACCTCCTGGTGGAGTCCTTTGTTTCTGAGCTGTGTCCCCTGGCGGAGTCCTGTGTTCCTCTGCAGTATCCCCTGGCGGAGTCCTGTGTTCCTGTGCTGTCCCTCTTGGCGGAGTCCAGTGTTCCTGTGCTGTCCCTCCTGGCAGAGTCCGGTGTTCCTGTGCTGTCCCTCCTGGCAGAGTCCGGTGTTCCTGTGCTGTCCCTCCTGGCAGAGTCCGGTGTTCCTGTGCTGTCCCTCCTGTCCCACGGTGGCCCAGGCCATCCTGTCATCTACAGCCCTCCGGATCCGTGACCCTAGGCCTTGCCCTTCTGGACCTTCCACATCTTGCGGACAATACTCCTGCAGCTTGGCCTAGACCATGTGTCCCTGACTGCGGTGGGTGGAGTCTGCCTCTGTAGTTCCAAGGATCCACTTTCTCTTGTATCTGTTTCAAGGGTTCCCTTTTGTTTTCTGTATTCCTGTGATTGCTCTAATAAATCCTTGAAATGTGACAGTATACTCAGACCATGGATCCATGGGATGTAAGGTCAGTCCACTATAGCCCTGCTGACTTCCATCGGTTTGCAGAATACTTCAGACAAGGACTAAGGGGCCATCCCCTACTGAATCGGCTTCTATGGAAATGATTTTCCTACGAACACGCCTCCTTAATTACCACGAGTCTCTCCACTGAACTACCATGCAAACCTGCTCACCTGGACCTCCTTTCTGTTTCCACGCATAGTCCTGGTGGTACCCATTTCAAGTCAACTTCAACATCTTGTTCTAGGATTCGTAAGTCCAAGCCTCATTTGGCAACTGTGTCTTCACTACCAATCCCAGTATCTCTGGATTCTCCGCCTCTCCTTGTGTGGCTGTCAAGTCTAAGGTTTCCTCTGCACCTGTTGTTCCCGAAGAGACCCCTATTTTTCTGTAGACACTTCTAGAAATTCTAAAATAAGGGAGGCTTCCATTTCTACTACCCATGTTTCCTGTCCTACACGCAAGCCTTCTAAACCCGGTCTGGTTTTCAAAATCTCCAAGCCGTGTTTTGTCGGTGGAAGCTCTAAATTTTGTGCTGCCAGATGAAATTTGAGGTCCACCAAAATCTTGGAATCTACACCATATTTTTCTGGCTTAGCCCCTCCCATGACTACCATCTCCATCTTGGAATCCGTTAACAATAGATCCAGCACCCGTTCTGTTGTCAAATTTGCACCATATCTATCCATACCAAAGCCTTCTTTTCCAGCTCAAGTTTCTGTCTCCAAGCAGCCAGACCCAGCTTCTGATCCTGTATTGGACTCTGGATCCTCTATTTCTCAAACATCTTCTCCCAGAATCCCTGAGGCTACCCCAGTTATTTCGGCTACTTTGTGTGATTCTTCATGTCAAGTACCAGCTCAGATTATGCCTGAATCTGCCTCTGTACCAGCAATGGTCACTATGTCCTCTGATTTACCTAGTCCTATTTCCATATTTTCTTTTGATTTATGTGATCCATCGTGTCAAGTACCAGCTTTGATTGCGCCTGAACCTGTCTACCAAGTACCTGGACCAACTTCTTGTTCTCCTGCTTCGCAGCTGAGTGAAAGGAATCACAAGCGCCGCCCTGAGCATGTACATGCTGGGGAGTACGTGCCTGTCGAGGTGCGTTCTCGCTGAAGCATTACTCTGACGGCTGTCTTCAGTTTACAATCTAAACCTTCCCCAAATATAGTGCCACTTGTCTTGGAGAAGCCTCAGCAGTTTAGCTCGTCTCTCCTAGAAAAGGATACATCCCTGATTCTGGCGTCTACTCCTCAACCAATCCTGTGTATGAGGGGTTCTTGGTACTGCCTACTGTTCAGGGTCCCTCTGGTTCTGAGACAATCCTGCCAAGCCTCGCCTCTCCTGTGGTACAAGATGTGGGCATCAAGCAAAGTGAGACTGTTGAGTCCAGCCCTACTGATGTGTTGGAATCCTCCTGGGCTATCTGGTGCCCTCCAGCCATCTGTTCCTACAGAGTCTTCTGCTATGAAGTTACCCCTGTGTCCTGGTGATGTTCAGGCTGCTGGTTCTACTACTCCGTTGGTTCCTGAAGACTGTGTACTATCTGCACTGCTTAAATCCGGTGACCAGTTTCTGTCTGCCTATGAAGTTGCAGCTCAGCAAGCTCTATTACCCTCAAGCTCCCTGAAGCCTCCTGTCCTGGATGAGCCAAAGCATCCTTGAACTAGCTTGTCCCCTGTGTTGACTGTCTCTATACTGAAGTTGCTATGTCTGGCTCAGCCTCTCTTTCAAGAAGGACCCAGCTCCTGATGTGGCTGTTTGGCCTGGCCCAAAGCAAAGTACCCGGGCCCTCAGGTGGAATTACTATCTGTGTACCCCCAAGCCTTCTCTGAGAGAGGGGGCCCTAATGAGGGGGGTACTGTCACAATCTGCAAATTCCTCTGCCTCCTGTCCATATGCAATTTTGTGTTCGATCCTGGTGGCTGGAATTTGCTAATACAGCACGCGCCGCAATACGCTGGATGTTTTGGGAGTCGCGCTGATCAGCTCATATTCCCAAAGCGGGGGGGGGGGGGAGCAGCTGGCTAGCCCCATTGACATGCATTACTCGTGGTGATTACGTAGTCGCTGCAAATAATTGACATGTCACTTATCTCCCTGCGCATACAATACGATCGTATTGTGCACGCGGGGGAACGAGGCATAATCCGTGGTTCTCTACGAGACCTATGGATTATACAAATATTATTGGCCCATTAATCTCTACTGAGTTTCACCATCTGGTTCTCAACAGGGGATCTCCAGTTCCCCACTGCTTGCATGTCCAAAATAGATAGAACCAGTAAAAAATGTATAAACTTTAATATATCTTCTTAAAAACAACATTCATAGACATTTAAGCCGTGGTTAACAGCTTGTCATATAATATCAAAATTTTAGAGGTTAAATACTCAGTTTTTGTTGCGGCTATCCCAGCCGTTTAGGCAGAAGTCCAGTAGAGGCTCCCAGTATGGTGAGCCAGAGATGCCGATATTCAGTGCGGAACTGAATGCACAGATGGTGCGAAGTTTCGGGGAACGCTCCTCCCCTTTCTCAAGCATACATGTCAGTGAGTACCACCTTCTTAAATAGGTAAGTAAAAGGTAAGTAAAAACAATTAACCCTATGTTGACATCAGGGCAATGCAATTCACAGAAACATCCTCAGGTTAAAGCTCTCGTTCAAACCCTTCGGAATAAGCGATTCTAGAGTCGCAATCCAATAGGCTTCTCTTTTGAGTAAGTTTATTGCTGCAGAAGATTTCTCATCATTCCAGACTTTATCCAAGTCACACCAACGAAGCTCGCACACATCGTGGCGAGCCTCAGCGAAGTACCTTGCAACAGTGGTCTCTCCATATGTTTTTTTATACATTTTTTCAGTCTGTTCATCTGTACGTGTCTCAACACCCTGCTTCTTAGCCAATCTAATGGCTGCCCTATATTCGTTTATCCTTACTTTAACTGCTCTCATAGTTTGCCCCACATACACTTATCCACAGGGATAATTTAACATATAAACAACCTGATCACTATCGCAAGTATAAAAACCTCGGATTTTAATAGTATGACCTTTAGTCAGATGCTGTATCGTCTCACCTCTGATGATACAAGGGCAATTCTGACATTTCAGGCAAGCAAAAGTGCCCGTCCTCGTACTACTCAATAAACTTTGTTTTCTTGACAACTTAGGTTTCTTTAAATCAGAAGAAACTAATTGTTGCCCTAAAATTCTTCCTTTGCGTTAAATCCAGCGGGGAGAGCTATGGATTACCATAATTGCGTTGTGCATTTCGCTGCGTGTGACGGGAAATACGTGTCGAAATGCACGCCAAAATAAGCCGTGTCAACATACCCTTTGTTACGTTTCAAGGCTTTATTTGAGTAAACATGGTACAAGAAGCAAAGAGAAACACTTGTAACGAGGATAGGAAGGTGGATGCTTGGGACCGCGGAGGCAGACTCCACCTACCGCGGCCAGGGAAGTAATGCCTATGCCGGAGTACTGTCCACAAGTTCAAAAGGCAAGGCCTAGGGTCACTGATCCGGAGGCTGTAGATGACGGGAAAGCCAGGACCACCGTGTGACAGGAGAGACAACAGCGGACACAGGACTCCGACCAAGAGGGAACACTCTGGAACACCGGACTTCACGAGGAGGGACTGCAGAGGACCACCGGACACCGCCAGGAGGGACGGCAGAGGACCACCTGACACCGCCAGGAGGGACTGCAGAGGACCACCGGACACCGCCAGGAGGGACTGCAGAGGACCACCGGACACCGCCAGGAGGGACTGCAGAGGACCACCGGACACCGCCAGGAGGGACTGCTGAGGACCACCGGACACCGCCAGGAGGCACGGCTGAGGACCACCGGACACCGCCAGGAGGACGCAGAGGACCACCGACACGCCAGGGGGGACTGCAGAGGACCACGACACCGCCAGGGGACCAGAGACCACCGACACCGATGGGGCCCGCAGAGGACCACCGGACACCGCCAAGGAGGGACTGCAAGAGGACCACCGGACACCGCCAGGAGGGACTGCAGCGGACCACCGGACACCGCCAGGGGGGGGACTGCAGAGGACCAACCCGGACACCGCAGGAGGGACTCAAGGACCACCGGACACCCCCCAGGAGGGCCCTGCAGAGGAACCACCGGACACCGCCAGGAGGATTTCAGGGGACCACCGAACCCCACTGCAGAAGACCCACACCCGCCAGGAGGGATTTGCAGAGACCACCTGGACCCGCCAGGAGGGACTGCAGAGGACCCACCGGACCCCGCCAGGGGGGGGACTGCAGAGACCCGAACGCCAGAGGGACTGTCAGAGGCCCACCGGACACCGCCGGGAAAGGACTGCAGAGGACCACCGGACCACCCCCAGGAGGACTGCAAGGACACCGGCACCACCAGGAGGACTGCAAAGGACCACCGGACACCGCCAGGAGGGACTGCAAAGGACCACCGGACACCGCCAGGAGGGACGGCTGAGGACCACCGGACACCGCCAGGAGGGACGGCTGAGGACCACCGGACACCGCCAGGAGGGACGGCTGAGGACCACCGGACACCGCCAGGAGGCACGGCTGAGAACCACCGGAAAACCGCAGGGAGGCCTGGTGAAGGAGGGAGCACGCTGAAGAACACAGAACCTTCCAGGAGGCACGGCTGAAGAACACAGAACCTTCCAGAGGCACGGCTGAAAACACAGACCTTTCCAGGAGGCACGGCTGAGGACCACAGGAACCTTCCAGGAGGCACGGCCGAGGAACACAGGTACCTTCCAGGAGGCACGGCCGAGGACACAGGTACCTTCCAGGAGGCACGGCCGAGGAACACAGAAAAACTTCCCAGGAGGCAGGGCCGAGGAACACAGAACCTTCGGAGGCACGGCTAAGGAACACAGGAACAAACGCAAGAACTTCTCAGGAACGCAGCAAGGACCGGATGAAGGAGGCTTGAGGCAGGGAAGCGGGCCTTGGCCCAGCAACACCAATACTCAGGCCCAGACTCTTGGTAGGAGGCGCCTTTTATAGGAGTCAGCAGATGAGGAAATGCTGCACCTGGCCCAGTTGGAGGTGTTAACTGTTGCAGCAGTGAACAGAATTAGCAAATTCCAACCACCAGGACAGGGGCGTTGCTAGGGTCCTAAAACATCCGGGGCTCGGGCCCTTTGTGTTTTTCTGGGTAGGGCTGGGTTCCACACGACATTTTTTCACGCCTCATTGTGAACTGGGGATGTTTTTTTACAGGAAAAACCTTGGGGTTCCTGTCACTAATTTTCTGCACATCCCACACAGATCCCTCCACCCTCCTCAGCTGTCACTGTACAGTAAAAATCACCAATGACAAATTTACTTTTTCAGAACTTCTCACCTTCATATGACAATCCCCCTAAACATTCACCAAAACATCCACCTACACATGGAGCAAATCTACCAGACAATTGATTGTTACTAAAACCCCCCCTACAAAACCAAGCCCCCAAAACTTTTACTACATAAGGACCCAAATAACCTCCCGGACCCCACATGTACTATCAGCTCTGAAAAACATATACCACTTGCCAAAATAGGCCCAAATAAAGGGTAGTTAACTAGTTTTTATTTTAGACCTCTGAAAGACATAAAATGATTACCCCTGCATTTTACATTAGTAAACCAAAAGGAAAACGTTTTTTCTGACAGCGCGTTCCCCTTTCCCCTTCTCTTCTCCATCCGGTTTCCCCACCTTCATGCTGATTGCTCCCGGGCCCAAAAACTCGTCCTGAGGATTTGGACACAAATATCTTAAATCCTCACATTTCCAGCAACTCCTTTAAATTTTAAGGGAAAAGCAGTCCCCTCGTTAGGTATATAGGGGGACTGAAGCAGTAAAATGGGGCCACAGGCGGTATAGGGGCCACAGGCAGGGATATAGGGGCCACAGGGAGTATATAGGGGGGGGACAGCAGTATATGGGGGCACTTATGCAGTATATGGGGCCCCCAGGGAGTATATGGGGGCACTGAGGCAGTATATAGGGGGGCCCCAAAAAGGTATATAGGGGCACTGAGCAGAATATAGGGGGACTGAGGCAGCATATGGGGGGCCCCAGGCAGCATAAAGGGGGGCCCCAGGGAGGGGTATGGGGCCCACAGGGAGTAAAAGGGGGGGGAAAAGTCCCGGGATTAAAGGGGCACAGGCCCGCAATGGGGCCAAAAGGGAGAAAATGGGGGGGACAGGGAGCATATGGGGGGCCCCAGGGAGGGATTTTTAGGGGGGACAGGGAGGGGTATGGGGGGCCCCAAGGGATAATGGGGGGCCCCAGGCAGTATATGGGGCCACAAAGGGAGGGATATGGGGGCCAAAAGACAGTAAAAAATGGGGGGCCCCAGGGAGGGATAAGGGGGCCCCCAAAGGGAGGGGTATGGGGACCACAAAGGGAGGCAAATTTTAGGGCACAGGGAGGGATATGGGGGCCCCCAGGCCCGTGGTATGGGGGCCACAGGCAGTGATATGGGGGCCACAGGCAGGGATATGGGGCCACACGGCATTTAGGGGCACAGCAGAAAGGGGGGCCAAAGGGCAGGGATATGGGGCCACAGGCAGCATTAAAAGGGCACAGGCAGTATAGGGGCCCGGGCGGGATAGGGGGGCCAAGGGGCAGGCTTTTATAGGCACAGGCAGTATTGGGGGGGCACGAGGCAGTAACCTTTTAAAAATAGCACATTAAATCACCAACTCCCCGGCGAGCGCGCTCCGTCCTCTTCAGCCCGCGTCCCCGGCAGCTCTGGCGCACGGCCTATGCCCACGCTGTGCGCCCGAGGAGAGGCAGCATCGCGATGACTACATCATCCACCCCTGCCGGGGCTGAGGCGCAGGGGGCCGCGGGCGGGCCTACGCTGTGAAAAACCCGGCGGCCCCGCAGTGTCGGACCCAGAGCCGTCCGACACTGGTTGCGGAGCAGGGAGCGCTCCTCTTGCTCTCAGAAGCCCACACTGATGTGCGTTCAGGGGAACGCACATGCAGCTGGGGGGCCAGTCGGTGTCCCAAGCCCAGGGCAAGCGCCTGGAGCCCGGAGCCCGGGGCACGGGGAGTTTTATTGGGGGCCCGAGCCCCCGAATAAAACAGCCTGCGACGCCCCTGCACCGGGACAAACACACAATTGCATGCAGGCAGGAGGCAGAGGAATTTGCAGATCATGACACCCTTCTACTCTTTTACCCATGTCTTTATGTCAAATACAGGGAAAGGATTAGTCATTCTGTATTAAGTCAACATATATCAGCAGTATGTCAATAAAGACTTTTTGTGCTACATGGACATAACCTTTTATATTATTACCTATGATATTCTATCAAATCTGAGGAAGGAACTAATAAAATGTATTTATATACAGACTAATAATTTTGTGAATCTACTGGGCCATGGTTCATCCTTTTTTCTATTTTGGGTTAACCCTTACCCCCGGACCTTTTTTTGGCTCTCTGACAGGGGCCCTTTTTTGAAATCGTCTTGGCACTGTAGTGAGAATAACTTTTTTTAGTAGTAAGAAAATTTGGGGGGGGGAAAAATCCTTGTTTACTTAAAAATAAAGAATCGAAAAAATTTTAAAAATTTTTCCATTTTCAAACTTAAAAAAAGTCTGTGCGAAGACAATTGTTTTCCCCTCAAAATAGTTATAACTACTTCCATATGTCTCTGTAGTTTGGCATCTTTTTTATTTACGTCATTTGGGGGTTAGAAATTTAGTAGTAATTTTTAAATTTTCAAGAAAAAATTTTCAATATAATTATTTTGGGACCAGTCAGTTCAACGTGATTTTGTTGGGCCCGTATTTAATACCCCCTAAAAAGACTTATCAAGAAACTACACCCTTAAAAATATTCCCAAAACACATTTAGGGAATTTTTGTTAAACCCCTAGGTGTTTCACAGGGAATTAAAGCAAAGTGGGGGTGAAATTCAAATTTCACTTTTTTGCAGATTTTTAATTTTTTTTCCTTATTCACAAAACCCCGGTAAATGGATCAGGGAAATTTCAGCTAATATTTATTTTCCCCTTTTCGTGCCATTTTCAGAGATATCCCATATGTGGGCCTAGTGCGTGATTTGGCTCAACCACAACCCCAGAGTAGGATGAGCACCTACTGGACTCTGGGGTCTATTTTCATTACGATTTATTTAGCGCCATTTCAGGTTTGCAGACGCCCTAAGTGGTTAAAATTTAATAAACACCACTAAATAGCCCCCCATATTGGAAACTACACCCCTTAAGGAATATATCCAGGGGTGTAGTGTGTATATAGACCCCACAGGTGATTCACAATTGTTTTTTAGTGTTAAGCTATGAAAATTAAAAATTTTATTTTTTTCCAACAAACTGCAATTTTAGCTGAAAAGGTTTCATTTTTACAAGGAATCCTGGAAAAAAAGCACCCAAAATTTTGTCACACAATTTCTTCCAAGTTTGGTAATACCTTACATGTGGGTGTTAACTGCTGTTTGGGCGCATGGCAGGGGGTACAAGGGAGGGAGAGCTATTTGGCTTTTGGAATGCATATTTTGGTGGGGCCATGTCGCATTTGCAAAGCCCCCAAAGTACCAGAACAGGTGAAACCTTCCAGAAGTCACCCGATTTTGGATTCAACACCCCTCAGGGATCTCATCTAGGGGCGTACTGTGCATTTTGGGCGCACAGGTGTTCCATAGGTTTTTTCAGTATTGGGCTATGAAAATGGGGGGGGAAAAAACGCAGTTCCGCCATTGTTTTTTGGGCTTCATTCTTACAATGTTCACCGTACGGGATAAAAAAAACAGAATAACTTTACTATTGGTCGGGACAATTACAAATGATATAAATTTTATATAGTTTTTTTTTTTGTTTTACCACTTTTACAGAATAGAAATAGGTCTATAAAAATTGCGTTTTTATGTTTTCTATTCTGACAACCATAGCCCTTTTTTTTTTTTCTGTATCGGAGCTGACTATGGGTTGTTTTTTTGTGGGATGAGTTGAGTTTTTATTAGTACCATTATGGGGGGGTTTGGATCACTTTTTATTAAGGTTTTTGTGAGGCATTTTGAACAAATATCAACTTCCTGGGAGTGTTTTTATTTTTAATTTTTACAGCGGTCACCGTGCGGTATAAATGACATTCTAGCTTTACTCAGCAGTTTGATACGATTACTGTGATATC
Organism: Phyllomedusa bahiana; assembly: GCA_025379985.1. Lineage (NCBI taxonomy): Eukaryota > Metazoa > Chordata > Amphibia > Anura > Hylidae > Phyllomedusa > Phyllomedusa bahiana. Next base: position 52,462 of record JAODAL010006364.1, on the reverse strand, counting down.
AAATTTGTTTTTTTTTTTCATTTTTTAAATGTTTTTACACAATAAAAACACTTTTATTCAAAAAGGAAAACATTTTTTGCATCGCGCAGTCTGGGGCCATAACTTTTTTATTTTCTGTGTACGGGCTTTAGGGCTTGTTTTTGTGGGAATTTGTTTTTTTTTTATTTTTTTTAATTTTTTGGGGGAAAAGATTTTTTGATCATTTTTAAATCTTTTTTTTAAGCATGGTGCAAAAATACTGCAATCCTGGGAGTGTTTTTTTTTTTAATTTTTAACACGCTCACTGTGCAGATCCATCAATTAGTTTTACCTGGGGTTGATACATTACGGCATACCCAATTTATATAGTTTTTTTATGGTAAGCATTTTTTTAGCATCGTATCTCTAGAGCCATAATTTTTTTTATTTTGCCATATACAGAGAGGTGAAAGGGACCTTTTTTTGCGGGATAACTGACTTTTAATTGTAAAAAAATTTGTGTTTATATGGTTTTTTGATCGCTTTTTTTTCCCATTTTAATGGCAGCGGGATGAACAAAAATCGCAATTCTTTAATTTTTTTTTTTAACATTTTTTTTAACAGTTTTCACCGTACGGGTTAATTAATAGACACATTTATGGGAAAGGGTCGTTTACGCATACGGAACCAGATAGGGGTACTTTATTTATTTTTAATCTTTTTGGGGCTTTTGGCGTCTGAAAAGGGGGAAAGGGGGCGGGACGTTTTTTTATTTTTTTTTTTTTGTGTTTTACTTTTTTCACTTTTTTTATTTTTTTACACTTCTTTTTACTTCCCCATAGGGTTTTAACACCAATCTCAATTTTCGAATGTTGCTGTTATAAGGCAGGCCAGTGCTTACATTGTTGCTATGCACGGCCCATGCAACTGCTCACAATGCATTGGGGGCACGTACTCCAGATGGCTGGGGGAATGACTTTCATTCCCGGGGCTGTCTGGTAGGAGACTTTCCCTGCACTAATCAGCACGCGCCAGAAGGGGCCCCCCCTCCTGCCTGCACTTAGCTCCGACGACTTAATATCTTGGGGTTAAGGGGGTTTAAAAACCCCATCGGGGCTCACTCCCCGGCCCTGGGTGATTGGGATAGGCCGCGGGAATTTACCGCTGGTCCCATGCCGATCGGCGCGGGTCGCCCGCAAGCCCGCATGTCGCCAGGACCTGCATACGTCCATTTGCGTTAAGTCACTTCCCGCTAGGGCGTATGCATACGTCCAATGTCGGGAAGGGGTTAAAGGATGACACAAGTCTCACCTAATAGATGTTCTAGTGTATCTGTAAGAAAGAAAAGTATAATAAATATAGCATAAAAGCATCTTCGAAAAAATAAATCACATTCTCAATTAAGGCCATAGGTTGTCATACTGAGGTGATGAATCCTGGAAGTGCAGTTGTGAGATATTGTGGTTTGCCTCCAAAAAGTGCTCAGGGGAAACCCAAAATTAGTTTTGTGTATGGGTATATCTAACATTAAAGAGTGGGGAATAAACTTTTACATATAAAAAAAATAATATACATTTATAGGACACATTTTATTCTCGTTAAGAATATGTTTATGGATATTTATACTATATGTAAAATATTGATAAAAATTTAGATTTATTGCTTGTGTTTGTTTTGTAGCAACAGATGAGATTAACGTCTATACTAGATACAAAATTGTAATGGAATCTCACTTTGATTTAGCTCTGATGTGTGTGCAAAAAAAAAATATATAAGCATCACTCATGTGCGATTGATTATACTGAAAATATGTATGGGAGCATGCATAAGTAATCGGTAAAATGGTGGTAAAACCACCAAATGCAAAGGAGAAGAACGAGAGAAGAAACAATAAAAAAGATGTCTCTATAAAATTATGGAAGATAGAATAAAGCTGTGAATTATCACATTTACAAAAAAACTTGCTAGTCAGACTGCTGACCATTTCTACGTGCGACTTGTATAGTTTTGACGGTACTTGAGGTGGACCATACATGGCCTGGAACTTATAACAGTTTAAGAATTGTGTGCTGCCTTTACAATGAAGATTTTATTCTGACCAATAGCAGAGGAGCTAAAGGGAAAGACTAAATGACCCCTAGCAGAAAAAACATACTTTTTCACTTTTGAGATTTTTTTCTAGTGATAAAAAAAGACTCCTTGTATATTATGTATTGCTAAACATTTCCCTCTGGAAATATAAGGCTTTGCAATGTGATTAAGTTCTATATCACAGATCTGAATATGTGTGCATTGTGCACTCACATAGACTAAGATCTGATGATTTTTTTTTTCCTATGAAAATGCATGTTTATCCCAGCCATGTATAAATTCAGTCCCAACCACACCAATTCCTCCCTGAACCTAATTTAAACCTTTAACAATTTTAAAAGGTTTCGATCATGTACATCTGTCACTCCCTGCACTTGGGCACTCACAGGCACTTATCTGTATATAGATGTACAGTCTGGGTGGCAGGTTCATCCATTTTTCATGTAAACCACCCCCTATTTATGAAACATGGCCGGACCATTGTAAACTTGGCACTTCTTACAGTATGTTTCACCCATACACCCTAATAGATTGTAAGCTCTCACGAGCAGGGCCCTCACACCTTGTGTCTCATTTGTAAGTACTTGTAATGTGTAATGACTGTATGTTTACCCTTGAATTTGTAAAGTGCTGCGGAATATGTTGGCGCTATAGAAAGAAAGATTAGTATTATTATTATTATTATTATTATCATGTACCCACTTACCTTTATACAAATGTGTTCTTCATTTATATGTTTTCTTCTTGGGATGTTTCACTATTTTTGTGGCTCGTCTTCGTACCCGTTCTATTTTCACCATGTCTTTTATAGACCTAAACACAATATTCCCGATGTGGTATCACTAGAGTGCAATACAATGGGATCACAATATCCCTCTTTCTACTGGCTACACCTCTAGAAATACTACCAAGCATTTAAAGTGCTTTTCCTACTGCCTGGACACACTGTTAACTTATTTTAAATTAGTCAGAAATCAGTATCTCTAAATTCTTCATTAAAGTCATGACTGTACTAATTATTGGCACTGAGAAAACGTAAGTCTTTAAAAAATGTCTCTTCTTCCTCTGAGGTCCATATCACAACTACTGATTTTCCCTTATAATTGGTCAATTAGGCATAAACTCATGGCAAATTCCTGTGACGCCAAAATAATCACGGACCGGTTTCTTTGTAAGGGGCCTAGGCCAGTTCTATATTATTATTATTTTTTTTTTTAATAACTGTGTTTATTACGTTTTCCAATAAAAGTCACATACAAAGGTTACAAGTTTGAATCATACACCAATGCGTATAAGACAAGGTGTACAATAACATGAAAATGATTACATTCCTGGTTAATAATCGTCAGACAGTTACATTGCCTGGTTTCGTATGAAGTGATATATAGGAGAACTAATAGGTTGCATAAGATAATCTGTGACCAAATTACCAAGATTCCACGAACCAGTAAACTTTCTGCAAAACTCACAACAACTAACTAACCTTTCGTAGTGTATATTCATATATCAACAAAGATAAAATTGTTTAATAGACCTCTTAACTTTGGCTCCTTTCCTCCCATAACTGTCTTGCCGCCGCCTCCTTCCTCCTACACCTGAAGAGTCAGCTGGGGGACTTCCTTCCGAATCATCGGCTGGGAGTCTCCCCGGAACAAGTTAGAGAGTCCAACACCTTTAAGTATAGTTACAATCTTGAGTATAATGTTTAAAGAGGCTTATAGGATTGTGCACGCAACCATTACTGGTTATTCGGGGCTTATCAAAAACCACCTCAATCTAAGATCGAAGAAACCGCCTGCGTCATTATAGAGATGTTATCCTGAGTAGTAGGTGCCCTATTGATATTTTTTAAACTAATAGGGTCATTACCTCCTAGCTGTTGGGCGGGGTACCAGTTGGTATCCCCAAAACAGGAGTGGAGTCTTTGCTTGATAGATAAGGGAAGAGTGTCCACCACCGTCCCCCAAAGGGCAAAGAAACGACCAACTTTTCTTTCTTTCTTTTGCATAGTTTCTATCCAGTCCATTTTTAATAAATGGAAGCATTTTTCTAAGAAAAGTTTTATGGGAGGACACACTGGCTGGATCCAAACCTGCATAACGGCTATTCGCGGTGCAGCCGACAGCATGTGCAGTAGTTTCTTCTCCGCACGAGTAAGTTGGGGCCTGTCTCCTTCTACATATCCAAAGATAGCCCACGGGGAGGACAGAGTGAAGTTTCTGACTAATTTCTCTCGGATGTATTGTGTTATTTGTGTCCAATAAGCCTGGACCACAGGACATGCCCATAAACAATGGTATGCATCGGCAGCTGGTGAACCACATTTGAAGGAGGCATCAGAGACATATATTCCCATTTCACAGCCTTTGATGGGGGTTAATTAGGCATTATGTGTGATCTTAAGTGTCATTTCAATATACCTGGCTGAGGGGAGAAATTTATGAGACATCACTATGGCTTCCAGAATCAACTCTGGGGTTAGTAGTGGGTTGCTTTGTTCCCATTTCGCCAGCTGTGTGTGAGACCCTTCATAGACGATCTTGCCCACTAAGGATTTATAGATAGAAGATAAGTGTGCCCGACGTGTTGGGGGTTTAACTAAAATACGCGTAAAGTGAGAGTCCCACTCCTTCTCCGTAAGTGGTGGGTAACCTTAGAGATATATGTGCATGCCTGAACATAGTGAAAAAAGGGGAACTGTATCCCTGGCAAGATTGATGCGAGGACACTTAACGGGTAAGATTTCCTAGTTTCCGGGTCTAGCAGCTGTTCCTTTTGTCCCAAAGCAAACTTCTCTGTGTTTTTTTTTTATGTGTTGTCCACATCATTTATGGAGTTCAAGAGTTAGGCCTCTGTGTAGTAATGATGTTGTCACAGAATCAAGTCTATCAACCTTTGAAAAATTACAAAGGCTTCATGAAACCCAACTGGCGTTGCTACATTCCTTTCCCCACCATACATCTCTGCCTTAATCTCTGGATACATCTCCTCACGCAATCTCCGCTCCTCACAGAACCTGCTCTCTCCTTATCAGCTCTTCACTCTGGAACTCACTGCCCTAACACCTCAGACTCTCCCCCTCTCTCAATAGCCTCAAAAGCAGCCTGAAAACCCATCTCTTCAGGATTGCCTGTAACCAACAATAACTTTGATGTCACTACACCCTCCACAAACATGTCTGCCCCTCACCTTCTGTCTCTTCCCTCCTTTTCTGTAGACTGTAAGCCCTCACGGGCAGGGACCCCTCTCCCTCTGTACCAGTTGTTAGTTATTTATCATCACGTTATACTTGTTTGACCAACGTTATGTATATAACCCCCCCAATGTACAATGCTCTGGAACTAAGGGCGCTCTAAAATAAATAATAATAATAATACATACTGAAATGACCATTTGGGACAGGACAGGCAGTTTTATCCTTGGCCTTATCAGAAAGTTACCCGTTGTGAGAGCAAGAGTGATACATCTTTGGAAAGCCAGCTATATAACCAGTTTGTCTACCCTGTGTATGGGGTAAGTGTCAAGTTATAAAACCACATTAAATTGATTCTTCGATTACTCTTAAGTCATGCATGTATTTTCCATTCATTGACCTGTCCTTCCTATGGACGTCTAGTATACTGTACAGCTTAGGATATACTTTGTTTCAGGGCTCAGTCTCTGACTCATATTTTCTTAGGTGTTTACATCCTGGTAGGTTGGAGATCTTATGTTTGGTTTTCTGCAAGATCCCTTTAGTCTATTGTTTTTGTGACACTGAAAGTAACTCACCTATGTTGACCAGAGGGATTAATTGTGACAAATAACCACCTACTGTTTTTGAAGACACCAAGGGTTCTCTGTCTTTTCAGGAATTAATCAAATTTACATATTGAACTTTGAAAGGTTTTCTTTTGCCTGGTAGGTGGACCTTTTAATTCATATTTACAGTTTCACAGGGGATTTGCCATTTTTTCAAGAAATAACTGTCTGCAATGTTTACAAGGATAAAGACTTATTCCCTACGATTGAAACTCTTGTAGATCATTTTATATATTTGGCTCTGGGCCTTTTTTGCTTACTGCAGGTGTTTCTTTACCAGGACATAACTGTAGCTTTCATTTGTGCTACTTTTTCTTTGACACTTTTATATGGGATAGACTCCATCTCCCATGTTTTCTTTGCTATATAAAGTAAGCCCGGTGGGTGACAGCCACAGACCAACTTAAATGAAGAGAACCCAATAAAGGCTTGTGGCACCCTACTAGTTAAACACATCAAGTATGGTACAAAGCAATTCCAATCACAGCCATCTTTTTCTACCACCTTTTACAACTGGCCAAATGAATGACATGTTATGACTCTCCTACCAGTTTTTCTGAATAAATTTAGGCCTTTGAAGGGGCGATCCTACTGTAGACTTTGAGGGCATATCAGTAGGATATGCTACAAAAGTCTGATAGGTGTGGATTCCACCTCTACGACCGGCACCTATCTCAGGAAGGGGCCCCCAAAAGTTTTGGCTCAGAATGGAGAGCCAGTGGCGCTGGTTGCCCTTGTGCTCGACTCTCCATTCTGTTCTATGGGAGTTCTGAGTACAGCCAAACATACAGCTTAGCTGTACCCAGAACTCCCAAAGAAACAGAATGAAGAGTTGCAGGTCTCCATTCTGAGACAACACTTTCGGCGGCCTTTCCTGAGATAGGTGCAGGTTGCAGAGGCAGACCCCGCACCTCTCAGACTTATATGGCATATCCTACCAATTTGCCATCAAAGTCTTTAACAGCCAGGATGAAATGTAAACTCGCCTGCAATATCTTACCAGCCACTGGTTTTTACTACTTATGTATGGTTATGCATACATATGTGAGATACAGTTTAAGTAGTAATTAAACATAATTATAGGTATAATGTTTCATTTGCATTTTATTGAGTAACAAAACAATTAAATACAATCTCTTGTATGTTCAAATTGGCAGCCCATGCTATTTACACTTTTGTTCTAATCCAGTTTTTACATGCAACCACATTTTGGCATAAAGCTCTTTATTGGCATTCATTTCTTGGCATGCTTGTTTTTATGAATTGAATCATGTTGTCAACCATGTGTGGTTTTCTAGAATACACTTTGAATAAACTTTAATAACTCCCCAAAGGAGGTAAAGTCTTGTGATCACAATAGCCATTCATCCGCGCCTCGTCCACATATGCACCTGTTGGGCAATTTTTCATCAAGAAAATTACACACAGCTAGAACATAGGGAGGAGGGGCTCCATATTACAGAAAACAGACTTTTTTCATGTTCCAACTTGTGGTATTATATTTTCTCGGAGCATGTTAAATTACATATTAAAGTCTGACATACCATTGTAAGATAAAAGATTATATAAAAGGGTTAAGGTCCAAACTGTGAGCCCAGGTTGATTCATTTGTTTGTCAGCTATTGCAAGTGGGTTTTCTGTTGAGTAATAAACATAGTGCCTGTTAACAGCATGTGAAAGTTAGAAGTTGGCTTAATTAAGCTAAGTTATTTTTCTAATAATGCCACCTCATTGTGTTTCTCCCTTCAAAATTGCCTCAAAAAATTATAAATGTCGATGTGTATCATCCTCTAATACTTTGTGGATTAATCTTGGCTGAAAGATTTTCTGCCTTAAAGGGGTTGTCTCACCTCAAAGTTTCATAGGATGCATGAATGAAATAATGCTGCTTTGCTCTGTCACTTCCTGGTCAAGCTGTCTGTAATTAGCATATGAGCTCTGTGTATTCAGACTTCTGCTAATTAGATAAATCTCATGCTGTCAGGACCAGGGAAGATTATGAGTTAAAGTAAACAGCAGTAATTACTAGCTTTTGTCTGAAAGATCAGATAACAAACAAACTCTTACTGGCCGAAGTTGTGAGCTGCAAGACCTGTGAGACCTTTGTGATGACTTCACTCCCTGCTATCAGATAGAACAAACAGCAGGGGGGGAGAAGTACACAGGCCGGTCACTTGGGGAACCAGAGAGAGCACAGAAGGTGATAAAATCACTTGTAGCTCCTTAACAACAAAAAAAAGAACGCAATATGTTTGGAAAACATCTTTATTTAGTGTTCCCAACATGTTGAAAGCTAATCTTTGTAGCGAGACAACCCCTTTAAGTTGTGCATTATATAACCCAACAATCTTTGAGAAATACCCAACTTTTTAGAAGACCTCTTTATGATTTTTTAGGGCTTTCAATAAATATCAATATAACATTTAATTTTTCTCAATAGTAACACTCTCTGGTCTACCACTTTCTGGTGCAATATAAATGGATCCAGTACTGTCAAATCATAGGTACACTTCAACTGTGAGAAACAGAATCTAAAAACAAATCCAAAACATCACATTTTATTATTTTTAAATAATTAATATTCATTTTATTGAATGGAATAAATAGTTTATTTACTACCAAACAGCTAGTATTCTGGCTCCCACAGACCTGTTAGTTTTTCTTTAAGAAGACTTCCTACTCTGCACTCATTACCAATATTAACTGCACCTGTTTGAACTCATTAACTGTATAAAAGACATCTGTCCACACAATCAATCACACTCCAACCTCTCCACCATGGCCAAGTCAAAGAACTGTCTAAGGATACCAGAGACAAAATTGTAGACCTGCACAAGGCTGGGATGGGTTACAAGACAATAGGGAAGCAGCTTGTTGCAACAATTAATATAAAATGGAAGAAACACAAGATGACTGTCAATCTTCCTTTGTCTGGGGCCTCATGCAAGATCTCGCCTTGTGGGTTAAGGATGATTCTGAGAAATGTCAGGAATCAGTCCAGAACTACATGGGAGGACCTGGTCAATGACCCGAATAGAGCTGGGCCCAAAGTCTGAAAGATTACTGTTAGTAACACACTGCACCGTCATGGATTCAAATACTGCAGACCACGCAAGTTCCCCCTGCTCACGCCAGCACATGTCCAAGCCTGTTTGAAGTCCACCAATAAACATCTGGATGATCCAGAAGAAGCATGGGATAAGGTCATGTGGTCAGATGAGACCAAAATAGAACTTTTTGGTATTAACGCCACTTGCCGTGTTTGTAGGAAGAAAAAGGATGAACAGCGTCCCAACCGTGAAGCATGGTTGTGGAAACATACTTTGGCGGTGCTTATCTGGAAAGGGAACAGGACGATTGCATCATATTGAAGGGAGGATGGATGGGGCCATGTATTCCGAGATTTTGGCCAACAACCTTCCTCCCTCAGAAAGAGCATTGAAGATGGGTCATGTCTGGGTCTTCCAGCAGGACAATGAGCTGAATCACATAGTCAGGGAAACTAAGGAGTGGCTCTGTAAGAAGCATTTTGAGGCCCTTGAGTGGCCTAGCCAGTCTCCAGAACTGAACCTGAAGCTTAAGAAGATCTGTATGGAAGAGTGGGCCAAAATCGCTACTGCAGTGTGTGCACACCAGGTGAAGAACTACAGGAAACGTCTGACCTCTGTAATTGCATACAAAGGTTTCTGTACCAAATATTAAGTTCTGTTTTTCTATAGTATCAAATACTTATTTCATGCAATGCAATGCAAATTAATTATTTAAAAATCATACAATGTGATTTTCTGATTTTTTTTTAGATTCTGTCTCTGACAGTAGAAGTGTACCTACAATAAAAATTACAGACCTCTCCAATCTTTGTAGGTGGGAAAACTTCAAAATCATCAGTGTATCTAATACTTATTTTTCCCACTGTATATAGTGGCACAAAACTGTACTGTTTTTTTGAAAATAAAAGGTAAAACACACTCAAAATCACATATTTATAGAAATTAATAGACTAGCTTGTTCCAACCTTCTAAATTGGAATAAATGTCCATACAGTCATTTTGGAGCTTTGTGTACTGCCTTAACCTTGGTGGCAAAAGAAATCTAGTTTTCCATCTATTAATGCTTTCATTTTGCACGCAATCTCCTTTCTGCTCAGGGTGGTGTACATAGCTCTGTGTTTACCTTATGCATATGTTCCTGATTATATTTTATGAATGAAGCCTATTACAGTAAATCTGATGCTTTCCGGCGTATTGGTTGGGTAAAATTCTTCATGTTGTGGTTTATTGAGCCTGAGGGCTATTGAAGGATTTCTTTCATACATGCTGACTCAAACACCTAAAATATGGAAATTCCAGATGTCAGTACTTTTAGTCAAGGCAACTATTAACAATGTGGTTATAACTAGTGGAAGGTGGGGACTAAACCAAATAATATTACACTTTCAGTCCAATTTAACTAAATTAAAATCAATGACAGGGTTGGTTTAAGGTTGGTAAAAGCCCCTGTACAAAAATTCTGGTGCATGCCTAGCAATAATTTAATTTTTTTCACCAATGTATGGTATAAATGATGTCTATGTAAATATTTAGAAAGCAAAAAATGATGGACCAGCCCAAGTATACGGTTGGAAGGCAACAAAATATGAACACTTTAATGAGAATAGGTATAAAAGCAAAGGAAAAAAGCCACAAAGAAGGGATACGTGCAAAAAGTAACGCCAAGTTGACGCGTTTCAAATCAAACGATTCTTAGAATCGTTTGATTTGAAACGCGTCAACTTGGCGTTACTTTTTGCACGTATCCCTTCTTTGTGGCTTTTTCCTTTGTTTTTAAATACCTATTCTCATTAAATTTGTTCATATTTTGTTGCCTTCCAACCGTATACTTGGGCTGGTCCATCATTTTTTGCTTTCTGAAGAATTTTCGTGGCAGTCGGAGGACTTGCAGGTACCGCGCCCTTCATAGCAGGTGAGCTGAATCACTACAATTTTCTATGTAAATATTTAGTATAAACTCTTCCACTAGTCACTCCACAGTCTAATTCACTGCCAGATCTGATGCATCTTAGGACCTTGAGCTTGACTAGCCTCTAATACAGTTGAAACCAGAAGTTTACATACACTATATAAAAAGACACATATGCATGTTTTTCTCACTATCTGACATGAAATCAGAATATAACCTTACCTGTTTTAGGTCAAATAGGATTTATAAAATTATTTAGATTTGCCAAATGCTAGAATAATGAGAGAGAGAATTTGTCTAAGGCATTTTTATTACTTTCTGCAAAGTCAAAAGTTTACATACCTTTTATTAGTATTTGGTAGCATTACCCTTAAACTGTACATTTTGGATAGCCTTCCACAAGCTTCTCAAAATAGTTGGTTGGAACTTTGGCCCATTCCTCTTAACAGAACTGGTGTAACTGAGCCATGTTTGTAGGTCGCCTTGCTCGCACCTGCCTTTTCAGCTTTGCCCATAAACTTTCAATAGGATTGAAAGGGCTTTGTGATGGCCACTCCAAAACATTGACTTGGTTATCCTTAAACCGCTTTGTGACCAGTTTGGCAGTATGCGTTGGGTAATTGTCCATTTGGAAGACCCATTTCCAAGCAAGTTTTAACTTCCTGGCTGATGTTTTGAGATGTTGCTTCGGTATTGCCATATAATGTTCTTTAGTCATGATGCCATCTATTTTGTGAAGTGCATCAGTCCCTCCTGTAGCAAAACAACCCCCACAACATGATGCTGCTACCCCAGGGTTTCACAGTTGGGATGGCATTGTAAGGCTTTAAAGCTTCTCCCTTTTTTCTCCAAACCTAACAGTGGTCCTTATGTCCAAACAGTTCAATTTTAGTTTCGTCAGACCACAAGATATTTCTCCAAAAATGTAGGTCTTTGCTCCTGTGAGCATTTGCAAACATTATTCTGGCTTTTATATGTTTCTTTTGGAGTAATGGCTTCTTCCTGGCCTTACAGCCCATGTTGATACAGTACTCGTTTCATTGTGGACAATGAAACAGTCTTACCAGCTTCCGCCAGCATCTTCACAAGGTCTTTTGCTTTTGTTCTTGTGCTGAAATGCACATGTCAGACCAACGCACATTTATCTCTGAGACACAGAACCCATCTCCTCCCTGAGCGGTATGATGGCTGGCAGGGCCAGATTGGGAATTAAAATCAGCCCTGGCACTAAGCCCCCACCAGCCCACATACAATATCCGCTTACAAAATTGCCCTTGTTCTCGCACCTCGCCACTTTCTAAAATAAACTACACTGTATAGGTGCTTTCACACGGAGCATTTTTGGTGCATGTTTTTATGTGTTTTTGGTTCGTTTTTGTGCAGAAAGGCAGAGCAGTTAATGCTGTACATTTCTCCACAAAAAATGCATCAAAAAATGCACCAAAACTGCTCCGTGTGAGAGCTCCCTAAACACAAGCAAGAAAGAAACAAGAGTACAGAGAAACCCCTCATCACAGAGTCAGGTGTGCTCTTTCTTTACAATCCGGGACAAGCCCGCACTGACACTAAATTAGCACAAACATAACCTAAAACCCCACCAATCACATCACCAGTAGTCAGGTCACCATCACATGAATACAGCACTGATTCAACACAGAAGTAAAATGACCCCTGACAGCAGGGACTCACAGGAGACGTCAGCGCTGATGGGAGTTGTTCTCTTCTCCTTTTCTTCTCCTTCTGGCCCAAACCTCCATGATGCCTTCCCTTGTTGTTCCCTTCCATTTTTTCTCTGTCCAGTACAGCATGCAGTGTCCTCTTCTAGTGGTCACTACTCGTCCCTGTAGAATTTACCACAAATACATCTTAGACTCCTCTCTTTTCCAGCACTTTCCTATCAATTCCCCAAACAGCGTATGTTAGACCCTAAAAATTAGAAATTAAAAAATGTCAGATAAGTGGCATGTAAATAGGTAGACCCCCATTAGGCAGGCAGGGCCAGTATGCAGGCAGACAGGGACAGTACACAGGCAGACAAGGAAAGTAAACAGGCAGGCAGGGCCACTTATAGGCAGGCAGGGCCTCTTATAGGCAGCAAGGGCAACTTATAGGCAGCCAGGGCCAGTATATAGGTAAGCAGGGGCGGTATATGGACAGGCAGGACCACTTATAGACAGCAAGGGCATCTTATAGGCAGCCAGGGCCGGTCTATATACAGGCAGGGCCGGTCTACATGCAGGCAGGGCAGTGTATAGGTAGCCAGGGCAGTGTATAGGCAGCCAGGGCAGTGTATAGGTAGCCAGGGCAGTGTATAGGTAGCCAGGGCAGTTTATAGGCAGCCAGGGCAGTATATAGGCAGCCAGGGCAGCATATAGGTAGCCAGGGCAGTATATAGGTAGTCAGGGCAGTGTATAGGCAGGCAGGGCAGGGTATAGGCAGCCAGGGCAGGGTATAGGCAGCCAGGGCAGTCTATTGGCAGCCAGGGCAGTACATTGGCAGCCAGGGCAGGGTATAGGTAGCCAGGGCAATATATAGGGCAGGGTATAGGCAGTCAGGGCAGTATATAGGCAGGCCAGGGGCAGTTTATAGGCAGCCAGGGCAGGGTATAGGTAGCCAGGGCAGTTATAGCAGCCAGGGCAGGGTATAGGGCAGGGTATAGGTAGCCAGGGCAGGATATAGGCAGCCAGGGCAGTATATAGGCAGGCAGGGCAGTCAATAGGTAGCCAGGGAAGTATATAGGGCAGGTATAGGTAGCCAGGGTATATATAGGCAGGGTATAGGTAGCCAGGGCAGGGTATAGTAACAGGCAGTATAGGCAGCCAGGGCAGGGTATAGGTAGCCAGGCAGATATAGGCAGCAGGGCAGGGTATAGGTAACCAGGGCAGGGTATAGGCAGCCAGGGTAGAGGTAGCCAGGGCAGGTATAGGTATGCCAGGGCAGTATATAGGGCAGGGTATAGGAGCCATGGGCATGATAAGTAGCAGGGCAAGTAATAGGCAGATAAGGTAAGCCAGGCAGGTTAGCACCCAGGGTATAGCAGCCAGGTATATGTAGCCAGGCAGGATATATGTACCAGGGCAGGTATAGGCGCAGGTACTAGGTAGCCAGCAGGATATAGGTACCAGGGCAGGTATCGGTAGCCAGGGCAGGGTATAAGTAGCCAGGCATATTACGCGCAGGGTATAGGCAGCCATGGCCTAGAGTAGTTTAGAAAAAAAAAATGATGACTCACGTGTCCCCTGCCTCTTTGTGAACTGGAGGCCGCTGCTGCTGGTACAGCGCGGAGCAGGCTGAGACGTCATCAATGCGCACTGCCGCCGCAGCCTCCTGGGAGCTGAACAGACGGGATCTACTGATCCCGTCTGTTTAACCTCGACCGCTGCTCGCACTGCGCGGTGCAGGCGGCCGTGATGGCTTCATGGCTGGGTCAGTGACCCGGCCATGCAGCCTCGCAGCGAGGGGGGCCTGTCGGCCCCCTGGCATAGGGGTCCGGTCGCATATGCAACCATTGCGGACCCTGTGCGTGCGCCGGGACTCGGGGCCCGCCTATGGGCAGTCCGGGCCTGATGGCTGGACATTCCCATCTTGTTTTTAACTGCCTATAATTGAACAGATGGACGAGGCACCTTCAGGTATCTGGAAGTTGCACCCAAGAATGAATTAGACTTGTGCAAGTCCACAATTCTCTTCCGGATTTCTTGGATAATTTCTTTAGACTTTTTACTCACAGCAGTGTGTGTGGTGTGCTTTAAAATACATCCACAGGTGTGTCTCTGATTAACTCAAATGTTGCCAATAAACCTATCAGAATCTTCCAAAGAAATTACATCATCATATGGGGTGTTACGAATTGTTTAAAGGCATACTAATCCTAGTGTATGTAGACTTTTGACTTTGCAGAAAGTAATAAAAATGCCTTAAAAATTCTCGCTCTATCATTATTCTGGCATTTGGCAAATATAAATAATTTTGGTAATCCTAACTGACCTGAAACGGGTAAGGATTATTCTAATTTCATGTCAGATAGTGACACAAACATGCATATGTGTCTTTTTATATAGTGTATGCAAACTTCTACTTTCAACTGTAATTGATTGAGAGATTACTGCAGAAAAGCTACTTTAGTCATAATTGTTCATTCTCTTGTTTATAGGAATTATATCATGAAGACAACTCCTGGCCATATGCTGTATATACTGACAAGCAAAAGGGTAATAATATTTTGAACTTTTGACTTTCAAGCTCCATATCTCACCATCCACTACAGCTTTGAACGTGAGACTACCATCATTTTATAGACAATCATCTTAGCTATGTCATACATAAATTTGACTTGCAACTATTTAGCATATACTTAGTTCTGCAGATTCTTGTCATGTAACTGCATTGTTACTGTTTTGTTCCTAAAATTCTACAATTTAAGTTTTATTATTTTGTTAGTATTTTGTAAATCCACATTTGGCTATTGCTGCCTGAATCCTTCTTGGCATGCTCTCGTCAGATTCAAGCATGTCTCGACCAAAATTTGATCTTAGGTCTCTTCTACACGTTCCCAATGTTGGTGCATACTGGTTGACTCTCTTGTGTACGAATACAGCCTTTTGTTCAACACTATCCACAAGTGTTCGATAGAGCTGAGGTCTGGCGACTGTGCGGGCAAATCCACCAATGCTACTTCATTGTCATTGAACCATTTCTTCGCCAGTCTCGATGTATGCTTTGAGTTGTTGTCCTGCTGGAACACTATGTCATCCTTTTCATACCCGTAGTACTCGAGTATATGACGTAACTCATCGTGTAGGATACTCACGCATACAGTGGGTATAGAAAGTTTTCAGACCCCTTTAAAGTTTTCACTCTTTGTTTCATTGCAGCCATTTGGTAAAATCCAAAAAGTTCATTTTTTTGCTCATTAATGTACACTCTGCCCCCCATCTTGAAAAAAAAAAAAAAGAAATGTATATATTTTTGCAAATTTATTAAACAAGAAAAACTGAAATATCACATTGTCTTACAGGTAAGTATTCAGCCCCTTTGCTCAGTATCGAGTAGAAGCACCCTTTTGAGCTAGTACAGCCATGAGTCTTCTTGGAAATGATGCAACAAGTTTTTCACACCTGGATTTGGGGATCCTCTGCCATTCTTCCTTGCAGATCCTCTCCAGTTCCCTCAGGTTGGATGGTGAACGTTGGTGGACAGCCATTTTCAAGTCTCTCCAGAGATGCTCAATTGGGTTTAGGTCAGGGCTCTGGCTGGGCCAGTCAAGAATGGTCACAGAGTTGTTCTGAAGCCACAGCTTTGTTATTTTAGCTGTGTGCTTAGGGTCATTGTCTTGTTGGAAGATGAACCTTTGGCCCAGTCTGAGGTCCAGAGCACTCTGGAAGAGGTTTTCATCCAGGATATCTCTGTACTTGGCCGCATTCATCTTTCCTTCAATTGCAACCAGTCGTCCTGTTCCTGCAGCTGAAAAACACCCCCATAGCATGATGCTGCCACCACCATGTTTCACTGTTGGGATTGTATTGGGCAGGTGATGAGCAGTGCCTTGTTTTCTCCACACATACCAGTTAGAATTAACACCAAAAAGTTCAATCTTCATCTCATCAGACCAGAGAATCTTATTTCTCATAGTCTGGGAGTCCTTCACGTGTTTTTTTGCAAACTGTATGCGGGCTTTCATATTTCTTGCAGTGAGGAGAGGCTTCCGTCATCACACTCTGCCATAAAGCAAACTGGTGGAGGGCTGCAGTGATAGTTGACTTTGTGGAACTTTCTCCAATCTCCATACTGCATCTCTGGAGCTCAGCCACAGTGATCTTGGACTCCTTCTTTACCTCTTTCATTAAGGCTCTTCTCCCATGACTGCTTAGTTTGGCCAGGTCAAGGATGACTTTTGGTCATCCCAAACTTCTTCCATTTAAGGATTATGGAGGCTGCTGTGCTCTTAGGAACCTTGAGTGCCACAGAAATTCTTTTGTAACCTGGGCCAGATCTGTGCATGGGCACAATTCTGTGTCTGAGCTCCTTGGGCAGTTCCTTAGACTTCATGATTCTCATGTGCTCTGACATGCACTGTGAGCTGTGAGGTCTTATACTGTATATGCCTTTCATAATCAAGTCCAATCAGTTTAATTAAACACAGCTGGACTCCAATGAAGGAGTAGAACCATCTCAAGGAGGATCAGAAGGAAATGAACAGTATGTGAGTTAAATATGAATGTCACAGCAAAGGGTTTGAATACTTATGACTATGTGATATTTCAGTTTTTCTTGTTTAAGGAATTTGCAAATATATCTACATTTCTGGTGTATATTAATAGGCCAAAAAATGAGCTTTTTTGATCTACTAAATAGCTGCAATGAAACAAAGAGTGAAAAATTTAAAGGGGTCTGAATACTTTCCATAACCACTGTAGCTCAGTATTGAGATCAACATTCTATGGTGGCTGGAAGAAGATGTCATTTCATTCTGGCATGGATAGAGAAAAAAAGGAAAGAGAACAACTCTTCAGAGAAGAGAACGACTCTTCAGAGAAGACTTGGGTCAGATGGAGAAGAGAACAACTCCCATCACAGATGACATCTTCTGTGAGTCCCTAATGTCAAGGGTTATTCTGCTTCTGTGTTGGATCAATGCTGTATTCACTGTCATGTGATGGTGACCTGAGCTGGTGTCTGATCACTATCTGGTCTCTATATGATGGTGTTGTAGGTTTTATCGATTCTAGTATAGTGGCAGCATATTCTTGTCCCTAACCCTGTGATTAGGGGTTTTCCTGCACCACTTTTACTTTCTTGCTTGGGGTTATAGTGTTGTTTATTTTAAAAAGTGACGTGGAGCACGACTGAGGGAAATCTTGGTGGTAGATATTGTATGTGGGCTGGCGGAGTTTTTGGATAAGGCTGCTTTTTATTCCCAATCAGGCCATGTATGGTCAGCTTGCAGCTAGCTGAGAGCCAATCGTGGCACTAGACTTTGGTTCATGGGAAAATCTCTTTGATACATGGCAGAAATCCAAGGGACACCTACTGCATATTTCCCTTTTCCTTCACACAGATTTCACTTTATTTTTGTACGTATATGTGTTCTAGCCACTAAAGTGTTTTCCACATGGAAAATGTGCAAATAATTGATGTGCACCCTTGGATTTTACATATTGCATAATGCAATATGTAAAAAAGCATCACATGTGCCGCATTGATGTGTATTGCCATACATATCAATAGTACACTTCAGATGCTATCTGATAAGAGTAAAAGTTTTGCCACAATAGACCGGAAATTTAAACTCAGTGGTAGTTACTTTAAATGGTACTCTGTGTGTTCTTTCTATAGTAAATTGTCACAAATGGTGTTATTTCTTTCCTCGATTTTTCTGGCAGCATACTATTTTAACTTAGCCAATTATTGAAATCACGTCTGCTCTGTTTCTGACATGCCCTGTCTCTCCAGCAAAGCAACAATTAACTCTACTTGACTCTGAACTATTTCAATGTAGCTGTGTCTGATTATCAGAAACTATGTAGGCCCAGCAAGTTATTTCATTCCTTGCCTAAGTGTCAGTACAGTATAACCTGGTTATACACAGTATATCCTCTGGTTTTGTCCATTTCCTCTGTTATGTAGACTCATCTTGAAGCCACCTTGTTCCTAGTTCTGCACCTAGTTTATTACTAGCATGTTCCAAGTAGTGTTTGCTTTGGGCCCAACAGGCTCCTGCATTCTGCACCGTGTTGTTCTACAGTTCAGTGTCTACACCTGTCTGTGCCATAATTTTGCCTGCCTTCTGGTCCTGTGTCTTCTCCTATTTATACTGGCCCGTTCTGTGTCTTCTCCTCCCAGTCCTGGGTCTATATTCCAGTCCTATGTTAAACTCCATAGCTTCTTCTCCATAGCTTCTTCTGCTTCTATGTTCCAGCCCTTCTTTGAAGACTTTGGGTGACATGTTATCTGGCGTCAAAAAGCTTTAGTAGACCTGTTCTATAGATGTATGAACAGTCGCACTCCAAACTTTGGCACTTTTTAATGCACCAAAGATTTGGGAGCGTGTCGCACCAGATTCATAGAATTAGACACATTTATGATTCTTTGATGCCAAACCTAGGCGCAGAACAGTAGGAACAGCCAGACCAGGTTAAAGGTGGTCTGCTTACACCAGACTTGTCTTATTGGCACTACAATATGCCTGTATGTATAAACTGCAGAATAATAGGTTCATACATTTTGGTGCATTCTACACTGCCTTAAAGCGATTTAGAACTGGCCTGTCAGCGCCAACGGTCATACGTTGTACATGTCGCCCCTTATTCCCATTTTACTTCAGTATCATTTTGCCAGTCCTCCCTTATTTTGCCCGTTTCTGGTATTCAAGCTCTTGGTCTGTTGTGCTCCACATTTCTTGTCTCATCTTCTTTCAGACCTTTTATGCCTGCTGTTTCCTGCTGCCAGCTGGTAGACATTCATGGGGACCATCGTCTGTAGACTTGGCACTCCAGTCTGCCCAGCACCAAACTGGATGTAACCTTCAGATAGTTTTCTTATCAGGTTGTTTCATAGAGCTTGCTCTTCACAGTTGCTTCAGACTTTCGTTTCCTGTGCAGGCTGCGGGTGACTCTACAACATTAACTGACATTTCAGGTTTGCTAGCTCCTATTCCTAGCTGTGCTTTTTAGAGAATCAATGGTGATGGAGGAGTTTTGAAAAAAAATGTAACTCTCCAGTGGGATGTCTGGCTGTAATGTGAGCTAGCAGACTGTATTTGTAATGAGATGAACTGATTTGAGGGTGTAAGGAAAATGAGCCTCTGAAAGCAACTAGTCACTAAGGAGCAGTGTTGATATTATAATAAGGTCTGTTCATGATCAGTGATGATATTGTAATAAGAAATGTGTTTTGTATCCCCCCATTCAGCTACAAATCAATTATGTGTATTGCCTACAGGATGTTTACGCAGCTGTTTATGCAAGCGCCATTCACCTGCACTTAATAACTTTACTGGGATTAACAGGTTATTTCTACCACAAAGTGGTGTTTGTGGGTATTGGATTCCTTCCCTCTGATTTCTTTTCTTTTGATTATTGAGGAATGTGGTTGCAACGGATATTTTTGGTGTTCCTGAACTGTGTTGAAGTGTGATTTATGCTTAATAAGATTGAGTGGCCCCCATGTCACATGCTGGTAAGTCTGTACATGACAAATTGGTGGCAGAGTGGTGGGATATTATTATTAGAGCATTAGTACTTGATTTAAAGGGGTTGTCTCACTACAAGGATTGCTTTTTATGTTAAAGATCTTGCAAAAACAAGTCACTTTGCAATATATGTCCATTAACAGTGTCCTACCTATTCTGAGATATCCCCTCTTTTATGGGCTGCATCAGATCCTCAGGTCGCTATAGCTATAGACCTGTTTAATCTCTCATGATAGGCTGTCAGTGCTGGTCGCTATAGCTACAGACCTGGCTTCTACTGCAGCCTAGTAGAAGCCAGTAAACACGCCCCCGAATTCAAAATGAAACCAAGAAAACAGGACTGAGGTAAGATGAATCAATGTAGTGAGAAAACCCCTTTAAGCAATTATTCCCTGCACTAAACAGAGAAGGATTGATACGAATGACAAGACGAAAGTGAGCTGATGGATCAGGCCTTGGAGCAGCCATCCATGGAACTGGAGCAAGAAACTAGCACCGCTCAGGAAGGCCCAATAATAGTCAATGCTTCCGGTTCCTGTGACCCTGGTAAGCACCTGTAGTACCAGCAGGCTGCTGCAGCAGAACACCAGGCGGAGAAAGAGTTCCAGCAGCGGGTGGCATGACTTGAGAGGAGTAGCACTTCATCACAACCCCTCTCCCAAGATACAACTCCACAAAGGCCCTGTATAGAAAACTTTCCTGTGATGGAAAAAACTTTGGAATTTTTATACAGGGGGGGAGAGGGGCATGAAAGAGTGTATTGGCAATGGAGGACCAAACCATGATTTAATGAAGTGGTGATCCTGGAAAGCGCCCCCACTGATGTGTTATCAAGAACTCATTTGGGTAGCATGGAATCCCCCAAGTTACCCCTTTTCATATCAAGGACACCCCAGCACCTAAGGAGAATGTATCTCGTTCTAAGTTGTGAAATTTTCACAACAAGGCTAATGTATCTAAACCTGCAGATGTATCGCAGACTGTTGTGGGGAATGCTGATGTATCTCATCCTGTAGTGCTGAATGTGTAGGCCTGCTGGGAAAGATACAATTTTATCTAAAGCTGGTCTGCGGGTCACAGATGTATCTAAGCCTGCGGATGTATATCAAAATGATGCAGACACTGCTGATGTATCTCAGCCTCTTGTGCTGAATGCTTCTGTGTCTAAGCCTGCTGGAAAAGACACAAATTTATCTAGAGCCAGTATGCAAGTTACAGATGTATTTAAGTCCGCCGATGCATATCAAAAACTATAGAGTGTGATAGTATCTGCTGAGCTGTTGTGTCCAAGCCCAAACTGTGGGATACTCTCTGCCATGATTATTCACCAAGGCCTGTAGTATGTATATATATTATATATATATATATATATATATATATAATATATATATATATATATATATATATTATAAAATAATCTCAATTATAGAGTTGAGGTACCTACAATTACAATGTGTGATACCCAGGGGATGCTTTTCAGCATATGATATGTGATAGTCCAGATATAGAAAGGGGAATAGCTTACTGGGAGAGAACTATTTCACCTGGACTACATGCCATATAGATGGGCTTGAGACATGACCTGTAAGTCAATGTCCCATGCCAGTTGAAGGCAACTGGTCATTAAGGAGCAGTGATGATATTACAATAAGGTCTGTTCATGATCGGTGATGATATTGTAACAGTTACATAGTTTGTAAGGCCGAAAAAAGACAGGCGTCCATCAAGTTCAGCCTAATTGTGCAACAATGTTGATCCAGAGGAAGGCAAAAAACCCCCATGAGGTTGAAGCCAGTTGTCCTCATTTTAGGGAAAAAAATCCTTCCCGACTTCAATCTGGCAATCGGAATAAGTCCCTGGATCAACGACCCTTCTCAAGAATCATGGTCACTCTAACTTGTTATATTATTACACTCTAGAAATGCATCCAGACCCTTTTTGAACGCTGTTAGTGAAATGACCATGAGAAGTTCCTCTGGCAGAGCGTTCCATAGTCTCACTGCTCTTACAATAAAGAATCCCTTTCTATGTTTATGCAGAAACTTTCTTTCCTCTTGTTCTGGATACAATCCTGTGTATAAATAGATATTGGGAGAAATGTCTATATTGACCTTTAATATATTTATACATTTTTATTATGTCTCTCCAAAGCCGTCTTTTCTCTAAACTAAAGGGAATGAGTATGTGGAGTCATTATGGGTAGATATACATGAGAGTAATCACAATAAAAAAATTCAACTAAGGGACTGGACATATGGAGATCCCCAATCTCCCAGCCTGCTCTTCTGAACATGAACATATTTGGAGAATAACCAGTTGTGCTAAGTACCCTATTGTTATAGGCCCACACAAGTTCCAGTAGGTAGTTCGGCCACCTGGCCTTTTGACTGTCCTCCAGAGTTTGCAGCATCTAGATCAGGGTGCGGTTGAACCGCTCGCACACCCCGGGGCGGGGCGAGAATGCCCAATCCCATTCAGTTGATACAGTTTAGTAGATTAGAGCCCCTTGGAAGCATGCCCCCTGATCTGAATGAATCCTTTGCAGACACCCAAACACCTGTAACGAGTGTTTTCAGACTGCCTCCGCGGCAGACTCTGCCACCTGGTCTCTGGTGGGTACAGTCACTGCATATTTTGTGAAATGGTCCGTCAAGACAAGACAGTACGAGTTTCCTGAGGTGCTGTACATAACTGATCATCAGGAGCTCTAGGGGCGCAGATGGGAGATCTGGATGGGAGCCCGCTGTTCAGAACTCTTACTCAACACTTGAGACAATGTCTCCTCACACCGTTACTGACACACTGCCAAACCGGTCATGGTGGAGCATGTTGCAGGCAGAAGAACGGTCTCCATGGCGTCTCCAGACTCTGTTACATGTGCTCAGTGTGAACCTGCTCTCATTCATGAAGAACAGAGTGCTAATGTTGATTCTGCCAATCTCGATGTTCTCTGACAAATGCTCTGCATGGTGTTGGCCTGTAAGCACAACAACAACTTGTGGATGTCGGACATTCATACCCCCCTAATGGAGTCTGTTTCTGACAGTTTAAGCAAATGCTTGGATACTAGTGGCCTGCTGGAGGTCATTTTGCAGGGCTCTGGCACTGCTATCCTTGTTTTTTCTCGCACAAAGGAGGAGGTAATGGTCCTGCTGCTGGATTGTTGCCCTCCTAGTGCATCCTCCACATCTTCTGGTGTACTGACCTGTATCCTGATATCTGCTCCATGCTATGGACAGCTAACCTTTTTGCTACCACTCGCATTGATGTACCATCGTGGATATGCTGCAGTACCTAAGCAATTTCTGTGGGTTGTAGACACTGTCTCATGCTACCTCTAGGTGTGAGAGTAATGGCAAAAGTGACCAAAGCAACAGCCAAAAAGGAGGAGAACAGAGAAATGGTCTGTGGTCACCACCTGCAGAACGACTCCTTTAAAGGGATTGTCTTGGTAATTCCCTATCATTTCTACCCACTATCTGTTCCATTTGCACAACAGGAGGAGAAATTGAGTCACAATCAGTGTTTACTCATAACTGTTTGGGTTGATTTTCACAGAAGTGTGATTGAGTTACATTGTGTTTTTTAAAGGGGTGATCTGTGACTGATCAGTGCTCCTTTGTCCACGGTAAGAGTAAAAATAGAAAAACTCATACTTACCTCCTGGATTCTCTCGTTCACTCCCTGCTGCTGGTCTGTTCATCCTGTCTGAAGCAGTGACCGTTCATAGTTCATGTGACAGATCCAGTCAATCACAAGCCCCAATGTCACATGCTTGTGACCTCTCTGGCGTGTAATTGACTGGAACTGTCTTGTGAACGATGAACGCTCACTGCTTTTGTGAGGATGATTGGATCGGAAGCCGGGAGCGCCAGGGAGGTAAGTATGAGTTTTATCTTCTATATTTAATCATATCCCGATGGACAAATGAGCATTGATTGGTCCAGGAACACCCCTTTAAGTGTTCCCTTTTTTTGAGAAATGTATTTGGTAATAATCTTTATTTACCTTTATCTATATGTTGTGGAGATCCAAGTCAGTGGTAGTAGAAATAAAACGTCCTCGGCACACGTGGAACACTTTTGGCTTTTATTTAGCCACAGTTCATACAGGTAACATAAGACGATACGGCTTAACTTTAGCCTTGAAACGTAAACAAACACAATTTGTGTGTATCACTCACAGTTCAAAGTATCCCTTGGTTCAGTCCTCACCCAGCTCAGTGAATTGGGTACACAGTAGACTGCAGGCTGGAGCACAACCTTTCCACCTTCCTCTTAGTCAGACCAAACACATGGACTGAGCACCACCCCCCACTGATTCTCCAGACTTCCTGCCTTAAAGGTGTTTTATCGTTACAAAGATCATGTCTCAGATTATGGGGACAGTAAATATAAGCACTTTTGTAATTGGGTTGCATTACCTCTGTCACTTGGTTTAGCAGATATCAGCTTCGCTGTAAATCTGTCTTCTATTTCTGCTGTTGCTGGTCAGAACGCCCCCTGGTCGATCCGTGCCCTCAGACACGCCCCCTGTGCATCTGTGATTGGCTGGCTGACATTTCATTCAGCCTGTTGGGATATGCCCCTAGACAGGAAACGTCATGGCCATGCCCCCTGCGCTGTGATTGGCTGCCTGCACACTCTGTGTTTACTCCCCTCTGAGCTGTTAAAATCGATAGTGAAACCAGAGTCTGCTGGCTCTATGTACATCTCAGCTCTAGGGGGAAGGATCTGGGCAATTACTGCCTGTTCAAGAGGCTTTTGCCAAGAGGTTGAATCACCTCTCCACAGTTCAGTCCTTAAGCTGCTACTTTGAAAAGAAGGCGTTCTGTTCCTCAGATCGAATGCAAGCCCCGCCTCCTTATTACGTCATCATCTGTAGTGTATAACATAAGGATTCAACACTGTGTCTGTATGAGCTGCTTGTTTAGTGCAGTGCATAGGTGATCAGCTTGGCAAGACAGAGGTTGGGACTTCAAGTCCCATTGTTTTTTTTTTTTCTTTTATAAATTGGACACATATGTAAAGATATGAAAATATATGTGTAGACATCTATAATTTTATATATATACACACACACAGAAAGCTCCCCTATATAGTGTCCCATCCTCACAGTCACACCAAGCACTTCCAACATATGTGATACAATGCATATACTCTCGGGAATGAGACATGATATAGGGGAGCTATGTATGTGTATGCATATCATTATAGAGCTTGACATATATATTTTAGGTCTCTCTACATATGTGTAGAATTTAGGGGGGGGAATATACCCTGTGAGGGACTAGAACTCCAAACCCTTTTGTTGTAAAGCCAACACTCTACCATTGCAGCATCAGCCCAAGTCAGTTACAGGTTGAGCAGGTTCTTCTCTCAAAGCTGATTTGCTTTCCCCCCCACTGTTTTCACTCATATCACTGACAGCAAGCAGAGATCTTTACTTGAAGCTGACATTTGTCCTTGTAGTTGAGTATAGGTCTCTGCCTGTTGTCAGTACAATTTGGTTGAATACCACTAGAACAGAAGTTAAAGCTGCTGGCTTTCAGTGTGTAAACTAAGATATAATAGATATAATAGGTGCTTGCTGCAGCTGGTGGAGCCTCCAGGCTGCAGACATAAGCATGCAGGAGGCTACAGAGCTGTTATATCCAGACAACCCTCTGCATCCCCTGCTTCAAACAAAATGATGATGTCACAGTTCTTCAGTTGAGGGATGACACGCCTCGTGGGAGGGGAGACACGCCTGCTGAGAGGAAGAACACGCCCCTGGATTTCAAACTCAATCTGAGAAAATTAGCAGAAAAGCACGAGCAGCTCAAACGATAAATCCCCTTTAAGCAGGCCTGGCTAAAACCTGGGCCGGATACCTGGGAGCAGCCCACCCACCCTGCTCTTTGGACTGCTCCAATAAAAGCCTGGCCCGGATCGACTGGTATTTAGAAGTCATACTACTACAAATAAACCAATGTCAGTACCCTAGCAATACTGACAATGCTAGCAGGCTTTATTTCACCGGGATCAGGAACCTCGGTGACACGTATCTGCCATCCAGGACGGCACCCTGTGCCTTCTTACAATGTTTAAAACTAATCAATGTAGTAAAAATACCGCTTTAAGTACTGACATTATTTTACATTAAAACTACTTTTATAGTTTAAAAGTAGTAACAAATTATTACCATAACAATAAAATTAAAGAAATGCCAGAAAAATAAAAAATAAAAAGCAATATTGGTGTATGGTGATGTATGATAAGGCATACTACTTTCATTGTAGCAAGGTTCCCTTGTTAAGTGAATCTAAAGTGTCTAAAACAGATAGTAAATGTGGTGGAAGGCATGTACTGTAATCCAGATTTTTGGTGCAAATTGTGCCAAAACTCTGATGCAATTGCCATAGTAAATCTGCCCCTTTGAGTCCAAACTCCTCATACAAATGCATGATGGTGCTCTCTAACTGAATACGTCTGTGTACTTTTAACAAGCATAAGTAATCTGTTGTAACTTCCTAAATCTTTTCCAGGAGTCCCAGCTAAAATACTTACAGCTTTGAATGCCCAGAAGGATGAATATTTACAGCACTCACGCCACTTACAAGATACTGTACCTTTATACACTGACACATGTTATTCCAGGCCATAAAACACTTGTAATGAAGCATTTCAGTTCAAACATCATCTATAAAATTATTTATGTGCCATCTATTGCTAGCATTAAAGCTTAAATGACATGCTATTAAAGCATATTATACAGTCTGCTGAAAATGTTCTCATCAGTAGAGATGATAGATTGCTTGGAAATGTATGAACAGTAGATAACCATTTTACTGCCAAGAACATTTGTACTATGTAATGACTTAAAACACTTGTTGTGTCTAGGTCTTGGTCATATTAAAGCTTAGGATCTTAGGGCGACATGTATGATCATCGGCGCGTCGGAGCGCCCGTTTTCACATTTTTTTCTGTGAAAGCTGCGCCTGATTTATGTCGGTGCTCGACGTGAGCTCATACATGCGGTGTAAAGTTCCCTGCACCTCGCCAGTGTGTGAGGCGCAGTGCGGAACGTTGTTGTAGAAGGAATGCACATAACATGTATTAAAGGAGTTGTCTCACTACAGGCTTTCAGCCTACCTCAGTGTGTCTGGCAGCATAGGATTTTTGAATTCAGGGGCGTGCTTCTTGTCTGTCTCTTCTCCTCCCCCTTCCCACCTCCCATCAGCACACAGAGAGCTCTCCTCCTCTGACTGCAGTAACTTCTATACAGCAGGGAGAGGGCGAGGGGGTTTGCTGCCAGAGTTAACCCTGTGTGTGCCTGCCTAGGTCTGCTGCTCACCGCTGAATCAGCTGCACTGTGCTGTGGCTGAGCTCTTGCTGCTCCTCTCCACAGAGTCAGAAGACAGGAGAGGGCTGATCTATGAGTGTGGAGAGGTCTGTGAAGCTGTGTATGCTAATAGCAGAGCAGGGGGGGATGTAAGTTTTTCCTATACCCCTGCTTAGCAAAACAAATCTCCAGACATCTCAAGCAACAAAAAACAAACCCTGTCAGAAACAACACAGGGGAGCTGTGAAGTGAGTTACTATAATCACGATGTGTCACTAACACAGCAGAGCAGGGAGGGATGTGAACCGCTCACATGCCCCCCCTGATCTGTTCTATTAGTATAGTCAAAGCTCCACAGACACATCAGGATTATAGTAACACACTTCACTGCTGTCACATCGTTTCTGACCAACAGATCACCTCACCTCTGGTCTCCTCAATCTGTGTACAGACAGGAGGGAGCAGCACACACAGGGTTAATCCACACAGACAGAGAAGCCAGAGCCCTCCCCCTCCCCTTCCCTACAGAAGCATACGTGGCGGGAGGGGCTCTGTGCTCAGATCTGTATTCAGAAGCTGATGAGTCACCAGCACTGACAGCCAGTGAGATAAAGATCAACAGATCGGCTGCTATAGTGATTTGAGAAGCTGATGCACTCCTACTATCAGGGATAACTCAAAATCAGTAATGAACATATATTGCAAAGCTGCTTGTTTTTTAAAGATCTTATAATTAAAACCCAATCATTGTAGCTAGACAACCCCTTTAAGTTTCTAGACAGGCTGGAAATCAGGGAAAAATCATTAAGCATGTTAATGAATAGTAAAAACAGTTGTCTTTAAAATTAATGAATGAATAAAGATAATTATGAAAGTTTAATAAAATCGTTTTCAATGTATAGAAAAAATTGATCATTTAAAATGAAAGCAAATATATATAAGATCTGAAAAGAAAGAAATACCAGCTATAAAAGGTCTTAAAAAAGGGAGAGAATTAAACTAAGCAGGATTTCTATGTTCCCAGGGCTTAGTTCTCAGCCTAAAATAATGAACAAATAGCTTAGATTGGCTAGCCCTGGGAACATAGAAATCCTGCTTGGAGAATCACAGGTCCCAGCAAGACCTTTGCTGTGCTGGCTTTTGCTGTAGCTATTAAATAGAATAAAAGGTGAAAGAAGAAAAAATACATCTTAATTTTTTTATAAAAAAAAAATTACATCAGTACAACATCAGCATTAGCTTATTTAATGTAAAATTAGTTGAATTCTCTCCCTTTTTTAAGACCTTTTATAGCTGATATTTCTTTCTTTTCAGATCTTATATATTCATTTTTAAATGATCAACTTTTCTATACATTGAAATCGATTTAATACAACTTTGAGATTTATCTTTATTCATTCATTAATTTTATAGACAACTCTTTTTTATTCTTGTACTTTTGTAACAAAAGACCGAGAGCACATTTTGCCCCATTACAATAAGTTCTAGCTTCACTGCACCTCCTCCGGCTCAGGTAGACCACTTTGAACTAGGTCTGCCTGTCGGAGCTGTAATGCACCTCACTTTGCCAACCGGCATTCCTACATGCCTCGGAGTATTTGAATCTGGTGCGTCCCGCCCCAGAACGCCCACAGCACGCCCACTGCACGCCCCTTCATGTTATGCGCATACGAAAGTGGCGAAGGTTGCGCCTAACAGCGCATCCCTGCGGCCAACAGTGGAGACGGCCCCGTGAGGCGCAGTCTACGCCCGAAATCAGGCGGAAAGCCCGATCATACATGTCGCCCTTAGTTTTCAGCTTTTTTAGCGTTTCAGTTCCATTCTGGTTACTACAGTTGTAGTCATTAGTCCCCTTAGCCACATTCATTAGAACTCCTGATATTTAAGGCCTCATGTAAGAAAACTGTCTTGGTCTGAGACTTTCTTTGTTGCCCATAGCAACCGATCAGTGCTCCCCTTTCATTCCATATAGTGCTCTGAAAAAAGGAAAGGGGAGCTCTGATTGGTTGCTATGGGCAGCAAAGAAAGTCTTAGACAGTTTTCATACATGTCCCCCTTAATCCTAGTCAATATTCCCACTCTCGGATAAGTTAGGATCCTTCTATATTTTAAGAATGTGAAATGTCAGAATAATACTAGAAACAATGGTTTATTTCCTCTTTCCCTGTGGATCAGCAATTAATGCTGTGCATTTCTGCAAAAAACACGCACCAAAAGCGCACTGTGAAAGCACCCTTACATACATTTGGTTAGTGTTTAGTAGCATTGCCTTTGTCAAACATTTTGAGTGAATTGTTGTGTGGTGTGCCTCGTTGTTGCAATGTGCATTTATTAATTATTAGGTCAGGCTGAAACATGTAGATCCTCAGTGTAACAATGCAAAATTATTAATTTCTTGGCTAAATTTGGATTTATAGTCTGTGGTAAAGTCTCACTGCACATTTATTAATGGGTTATGCTGGAAGTTGTAGTTCCTTGGTGTGCCACTGTGTATACAAGTCATACATACCAACTCTCCCGCTTTTGGTGGAGGGTCCCCCTAATGGGCGTCCTCCCCGCCACCCCGGCAGAGTTGGCGAACCTCCCACCGCCAGCAGGGAGTGGGGGTTCTTAAAATGACCGCGGCTCCGGCGCCGCCGGGCCCCTCCTGCAGGCGAGTGAAGCGGCCGCCACGGCCGCTCCCCCACCCGGCGAGTCTCACTGACTTGTGTGGCATCAGCCTCACAGTCAGTCAGCAGCTGCACATTCTGTGCAGCTGCCGTACAGGGAGGAGGCAGGAGAGATCGTTCCCCTCCTGCTTTCTCCCCTGTATGTGCAGCGGCCGTTTGGCGCTGTACATACAGATCAGCGTCGCAGGGGGCGTGACGCACAGATGTAGTCACTCCCCCTGTGACACTGAGGAGATCTTCGGGAGCTGGACGCGCTGCAGGGAGCCTGGTGAGGTGAGTAGTTTTTATTATTTTTTTTGTTAGCTATTGGGGGCATCTACCTGGCTACAATGGGCACTACCTGGCTACAAAGGGGGCACTACCTGGCTACAAAGGGGGGACTACCTGGCTACAAAGGGGGGACTACCTGGCTACAAAGGGGGCACTACCTGGCTACAAAGAGGGCACTCCCTGGCTACAAGGGGGCACTCCCTGGCTACAAGGGGGCACTAACTGGCTATAGTCGGCACTACCTGGCTATTAGGGGTCACTGCCTGGCTATTAGGGGTCACTGCCTGACTATTAGGGGGCACTAACTGGCTATAAGGGGCACTACCTGACTATAAGGGGTATCACCTGGCTATAGGGGCATCTACCTGGCTGTTAGGGGGCACTATCTGGCTATAAGGGGCTAATACCTGGCTATAAGGGGCTACTACCTGGCTATAAGGGCACTACCTGGCTAGAGGGGCATCTACCTAGCTTTCTTCCAGAGCTGTTATGCATTTAGGTGGAGTGGGTGTGGCTTTTTCTAAGGAGTGTGGTGCACCAACAAGATGGGCGTGGTCATGCAAACTTTTTTGCCGCTACGTGCTACACGAACCGCCCCTTACAATCTCCCACTTTTCTACTTTCAAAAGTTGGCAAGTATGATACAAGTGGACAAAATTGTTGGTATCCTTCCATTTAAGAAAGAAACCCACAACAATCACTGAAATAAATTGAATCTGTCAAAAGTTAAAAAAGTGCTGTATATACAGACTGTCAAAAGTAATAATGAATTCCAATTTACTAAAAATCAACTAATGAAAATCAGACATTGTGTTTGAATTGTGGTTCAACTGAAAAATTAAAAAAAAACAAAATAATGAAACTGGCCTGAACAAAACTGATGGTGCCGTTTACACCTTTCCAACCATATTAACTGTACAGAATGTGTAAAGATTTTCTCCAGTTTGCCCAGAAAAAAACTCTAAATGGACTTTAATGACCACGCTAGATGTCTTTTTAGTTGAAGGTTTATTATAAATATTTAGTTGAAAGTTTATTATAACAATAAATGGAATATGCGTTTCTTGTGTAGACCACACTTCCTCAGTTCCATACAGAATATGCTAGACTCATTGGGTTAAATACAAAAAACTGCCAAGTCTGCACATGTAAAACAAGGGTGAAAGGGTAAGGGAACAATTTGGTAAATCTTGTGTAAAAACATAAATAGATTAATGTATAAATCACATTTATAGACATGAATATCCGCATAAAAATACCATATTATCTTAATAGTATTATTTAAAGAATTACTATAAATAAAAGGAAAAAAACCTTTATTTAAAAAAACTTGATAAAAAAAAAGAAGAAAGTAAAATTCTACTATGGGAGCCTGCTGGATTTGTTTAGAGTCTACCAGTAAAGGACATCAAAGTGCTGTTTTGAACTTTGTAGGTATATTTTGAATGGAGACGAGAAACATAGGGCGACATGTAAGAATGGGGCTGAGCCAGTTTTCTGGTGTCAAAAAGCTGTAGTAGACCTGTTCTATAGATATATGAACAGTTGAACTCCAAACTTTGCGTGATAAGTGCCTGTGCCACACTTTTTAATGCGCCAAAGATTTGGGGTGGTCTGGGGGCGTGTCTCACCACATTTGTAGAATTCGACACATTTATGATTCTTTGATGCCAAACCTAGGCGCATAACACTTAGAACAGTCAGACCAGGTTAAAGGTGGTCTGCCTGAGCCAGACTTTTTGTATTGGCACTACAATACAAATGTATGTATGAACTGCAGAAGAACAGGTTCATACATTCTGGCGCATTGTACACTACCTTAAAGGACTTGTCTCCCTTCAGAGTTTCAGAGAATGCATGAATGAAATACTTTGTCACTTCCTGGTTCAGACTGACTTATTTGCATACAGCTCTGTGCTTGTACAGCTCTGAGCCCTGCTGTGCTTTCAGATGCTAATTAGATCAGATTAGCTTCTCAAACTACTAACAGGACTTCTTATCTGATCCCCAAAACAGAAGTCCTAATTACAGTTCTGTTTATTTTACATAAATCAAGCTTTTTACTGCTGAGCAGCACAGGACACTGCTGTGACCTGTGTGATGACATCACTCACTGTTATCTCAATGAACAAACAGCAGGGGGAGAATTGTTTACAGGTCGGTTACTGAGGGAACTGAAATAACCAGGGAGGTCATAAATTCACTTGTATCTCCTTAGGGAAAACAGAGGAACAATGCAATATATTTGGAAAATGTCTTTATTTTGTGTTCCCTACAATTTGAAAGCTATTCTTTGTAGCGAGACAACCCCTTTAAAGCTATTTAGAAGTGGCCTGTCAGTGCCACTGTTCATACATGTCGCCCATAGTGTCAATCTAGACTTTTAAATAAGTTCCCCATTGATAGTCTCCTGGAATAATGATTACAATTTCCCTTGGTTTGAGAGAATATGAGGTCTAGGAGTCCACAGGAAAGGTAGAAGGTGTTTTGTACTCTCGGATGTTGTATCTGCATAACCCCACATGAAAAGCTCTTGTGAGTAGATCAGAAAATCCAAAGATCAGATATGTTTGATGCGCCTGTATGTGATTTGCGTCTGAGACACCTTAGCCGATGCACGGTATGTGTCTCTCTTTAAAAATAATAATAAAAAAATGAGCATTAACCAATAACTATAAATCATAAAAATATAAATACAGTATATGTAAATAAGAACTATGATAATGACATAAATATAGATACAAGAAAAAAAAATATGGCTCAAAAAGTGGAACATGATTTCTTTGTTGTTATAAATGCAAAAATATTCTCAATGAGACTTCTGCCCCTGTCCATATGTATTGAACCATTCCTTGTGATCAAACTGATCCAGTTGTCTCAGGTTTGAAGACTTGTCAACATATTCCACAGATGTTCAACAGAATTTGGATCAGGGCTCATAGAGGCCTTTTCAGAATAGTCCAGTGCTCTGTGCATAACCATACCTGGATGTTTTTAGCTGTGTGTTTTGGTCATTGTACTGGAAGACCATGACCTGTGACTG
This sequence comes from Phyllomedusa bahiana, assembly GCA_025379985.1. NCBI lineage: Eukaryota > Metazoa > Chordata > Amphibia > Anura > Hylidae > Phyllomedusa > Phyllomedusa bahiana. Next base: position 19,158 of record JAODAL010006364.1, on the reverse strand, counting down.
AGACCAAGCTTTCTGAAAAAAAGGCCTGTATTAGGTAAAGCATACATATTTTTTAATATGCATTTTGAAAATTGCTTACTTTACAGTAGTCGGCCCTTCCAGCAGCACTTTCTGTTATGGGAATACCCCTTTAAGTCCACTTTGGAAAAGACACTGACAGATGGTGTGCTCTGACACTGATGTGTCACATCCAGGGAGGTTGACTACAGTCTTTCATGGAAGGGTAACAATTTTGTCCATGTGTGTATTTATTTATTTTTAGATTTTTGCTTGTATTTACAGTACCCTAGTGTTACCATGTGTAATTGTTCATTAGGCTATGTCTACACTGCAGTGGACAAAAAACAACCTGAAAACGAATTATTAAAAACGTTCAAGAAACTGAGTTTTCTGTCCACTGCCTGTCAAAAGCAGCTGAAAAAACGTCAGTTTTTTGGTGCGCTTTTTGTTTTTTGGAGCGTCTTTGCTGTGCTTTTTAATGTATGCACAAATTAAGCCATTGGATGTAAACTACAACCCACAGGTGGAGTTAACATGTTAAGTAGTCATTTTCTTTAGATCACTGTAGCCATTGTGAGCACATTGTCCTTTGTGTGCTACTACTTTATTAAATTTTGCACCAGATTCTTGCATCAAAATCCACAAAAATCCACATTATCTTTGCATACCGCAAGATAACTGTATTAGCGTCAAAATCTGTAAAGAAAAGGATTTTAGCGCCAAAATCCAAAAAAACGCATTATTGCGCCAAATTCTGTAAAAATACCCTATTTTTAGTGTCAGAAGTGAGATCACTTTATTAGCGCCCAAATTTTTAAAGATATTGATCTTAGTGCCCAAATCCGTAAAAAAACGGATTCTGGCGCCAAAATCCGTAAAAAAACTATTTTTTGGTGTCAAAAGCTAGATCACTTTATTAGCTCCAAAATCTGTAAAAATAGGGATTCTGGCGCCGAAATCCGTAAAAAATGTATTTATTTGCGTCAAAAGCTAGATCACTTTATTAACGGCAAAATCTGTAAAGATACGGATTTTAGCCCCAAAAGCCATAAATAAACGGATTCTGCCGCCAAAATCTGTGAAAAACTTATTTTTTGGTGTCAGAGGCGAGATCACTTTATTAGCGGCAAAATCTGTAAAAAAAAATTATTTTAGTGCCAAAAAACGTAAAAAAACGGATTCTTGCGCCAAAATCCGTAAAAAAAGTATTTTTGGCGTCAGAAGCGAGATAACGTTATTTGCGGCAAAATCTGTTAAAAAAATTATTTTAGTGCCAAAAAATTTAAAAAAAACGGATTCTTGCGCCAAAATCCGTAAAAAAAAAAAATATTCTTTTTGGCGTCAGAGGCGATATAACGTTATTAGCGTCAAAATCTGTAAAAAAAAATTATTTAAGTCCCAAAAAACGTAAAAAAACGGATTGTTGCGCCAAAATCTGTAAAAAAACTTATTTTGGCATCAGAAGCGAGATTACGTTATTAGCGCCAAGATCCGTAAAAAAACTTATTTTTGGCGTCAGAGGTGAGAAAACGTTATTAGTGCCAAAATCTGTAAAAAAAAATATTTTAGTGCCCAAAAATGTAAAAAAACGGATTCTTGCGCCAAAATCCGTAAAAAAACGTATTTCTGGCGTCAGAAGCGAGATAACTTTATTACCGCCAAAATATGTTAACAAAAGGATTTTAACACCAAAATCCGTAAAAAAAACGGATTCTGGCGCCAAAATCCGTAAAAAAAAGTATTTTCAGCGTCAGTAGCGAGAACTTTATTACCGCCAAAATATGTTTAGAAAAGGATTTTAGCATCAAAATCTGTAAAAAAACAGATTTTGATGCCAAAATCTGTAAAAGAACGTATTTTTAGCGAAAAAATATGAATTGCGCAAAAATCGTTAGCGACCAAAGCACGATCATTTTATTACAAAAGGTATGAACAAGGACATATCTGACACCTGTATTCAGATTTGATAAGGTATAACTTTTATTAACAACCACTATAGGTGGGACTTGGGTTTCCTGGGAGGGTTTTCATTGAAAAATTGCGGCAAAAAACGCAGCGAAAACACGCCAAAAAAACGGCAAAAGACGTCCGGCGCGTTTATATAGACTCCTATAGTAAATTTTACTGCCCGGCTCTGCCGTTTTTTAGAGCATGTTGCAAAATACGACCAGTAAAAAAAACGAGCAGAAAAAAGCTCAGTGTAGACAGCAGGACGTTTTTACATTAGAGTCTTTGGGAGATGATTTCAGTCGTTTTTCCAGCGTTTTCAGAAAACGAAAAACGCTGAAAAAACGGATGTTTTTCTGTGCAGTGTAGACATAGTCTTACTCATTATTCTGGGACCTGTAGTCCTTTTATGTTTCACTGTGTATTTATTGTTTTCTAGGTTTCTATCATACAACATAAAAACTCCTCTGGCTACTTAAGGGGGTTTTGCCATGAAGAAAAATTGACGTGGAAAGCTTGCAAATGAAATAACAAACCTTTTCACCATTCATTCTTATTAAAAATTCTGCACCGTTTTTGTTTTAGCTGCTCCATTAGTAATCCATTGTTTACAGTTCGTATCCAAGGGACACGACCATGGCTGAGAGCTCCTCAGTCATTGTCGCACCTGCTCAGACATCACTTCTCCTCTCAGGCAGCTACTTAGTGTTCAAACCCCAGGTGCTGTCATTCTACTCCTGTCCTCTGTGCTCCTTAGTACTAAAGTCAAACAGTGCAAATAAATAAAAAACCTCAATGAGGTTTGTGCATTGATGAAGAGAAATAAAATCCACAGGTGTGCTTCCTGCAGGGATTTGAACCTAGGACCCTTGTGCTGTGAAGCAAAAACTTTACCTCTCAGCTACTCACAATGCTTTACATAATCAGATCTTTCTTTGACTAGAGAGAGGAAAGGCCTGGTGATGTCATCCTGCTGGGTCACATGATATGCAATTCAAACAAATCGCACACGCCCCCTTCTGGGCACACAGAGCTGAAGAGCAGGATACAGGAGATATGAAATGAGATCGAAGCAAAACCCCTTTAAACTGAGAATGTAGACAGATGATAATGAAGTACCTGAGAAGCAAATTGAAAGTTAAACACATGTTGGGGGGGGGTTAAGTGGTCTATATTGGTTGGTATAACACTATGTTACTTTATCTATGCACTTTGTCATCACAGCTAATGTATCTAATGGAGTGATAGTGAGTTGTAATGCATTGTAGACTGATATTGGATGATAACCATATCCCTCAGTTGGGTTGTTATGCAATTTTACCCACTTCTAATTTCCTCATATTGTACTATTTTGTCATGCTCTGTCTTTTGTTTGATTTTTTGTATATATTTTTCTAATTGATTTAATAAAGTGAAATACCCATAAGATGTGTTGGTATTACTTCCAGGTTGACTCTTTTACCTGTAGGTTTGAAATAGGGTTTACATAGGTAACAAATACAGGAGCAGGAACAATGTACAGAATTTTGCCACAGAGCAAAGATTAGGGGGTCAAAGTTCTACAACAAACTTATGGGCTGGTCACACGGTACAGTGCAAATACCGGTCGGAAATCACGTCCGGTATTTGCACTGTTTTGCGGCCGTGCACACGGTCTCAGGGGGGGGGGGGGGCGGCTTTTCTCCGCGGTCAGCGAAGAAAAGCACTCCCCCTTTGCATAAACTTGCTCACATTCCGCCCAAAAACTAGGTGGAAGACTGAACATGCTCAATGTTTTTCGGACCGCCGGCGGTCCAAAAAACCGTCCGGCAGAAAATCTGTGCAGTGGGGACTGCTGCACGGATTTTCCATTAAAGTCTGTGTCAAAGTTTGTCAGACGGCTTGCAAACGGCTTTCAAAACCAAAAACTGTCTGCAAAACTGGCTGAAAAACAGTGCAGTGGGGACAAGCCCTTAGACCTGTATTAGGCTAGGGCTACACCATTGAGGGAACTACTATATTTGCCACCTGTGCAGCTGTCCACTCAAACCAACCTCCTACTCCATATTGGTTATTTGTAAAAGACTAAGCTAGTGAATTACATAGCTCACAATTACGTAAATACTGTTAGAAAGACTTATAGGGTGTGTCCTTTGATAGAGTATGTTCACATGGCGTCTTGCCTATGCATGAACATACGCTTTTCTGATGCGTCTCTGGGTCCATCAGAACGGACCCAGAGACGCATCTAACAATTAGCAGTGAGATTATCACTGCCGGCAATGACAGACACGCAGCTGCGTTCACATGAATGATCGCCACTGCATGTTTGCATCTCGCCTGTCGGCTCCGTCTTTTGGATGCGATCCAAGAATTGCATATAATTTCTTGGATCGTATCCGAAAGACGGACCCGACAGACGCGATGCAAACACACATCGACGATTTCACATGTGAACGCCGCTGCGTGTCGTCTTTGGCCGGGCAGGATAAAGTCATGAAATTTTTTAGTGCTCTCGGGGTCCGTTCTGATGGACCCAGAACGCATCAGAAAAGGTAGTTATTTAGGGGGAAAGCCCCCCCTGTGAACATACCCATAAACCTTGGGGAAAAAGGGGTTTCACACATGTTTGAGGCGCTCATGCACATTCTTGCACATTGAGCCTTTTGGCAGTTATGCTGATTAAATTAGTAATTTGTGAGTGAGGGTTTCAGTCTACAACACTGCATGCAACTTAAGTTATTTCCCTGGACAGCAGCTGTACTTTGATAATTAACCATTGTTTCAACATTTCAAATATGTATGCCATAATGTCAAGGTGGGAGTATTGTAAATGAGCAAGCTGCATACACAGCACGTTCTGGCTATTACTCCTGGCACCCAATATCAGCGACCAGGATCTGGGATAACTCTGATCTTGGTCATCTAATTAATTGGACGATGTGGTCTCTAAGCCATTATACAGAAGGTGGGCAGCTACCTTCGTCAATCAATCAGCCCCAGGAGATGCAGTCAAGGGCTGCCGAAAGGTTGCTATGATGGCAGCCCTTGTCATGTTCGTGTGCCATCTTAATATGAGGGGGGGCTAAGACATTATATAAAAAAAGGTTTAAAAATATCTACAAATATCAGAAATAAACAGTTCAAAACACCCCCTTATCTTTATCATATAACAAAAAACAATACAAAATTTTTAACAATGGATTGTTCAATCATCAAGGGGCTTTGTTCCCCGGCTTAATCGGGGCTAATTTGCCCCCAAATTACGCCGTGGGGAGGGGGGCGGGGCGGGGGGGGGGGGAAAAAAGAACAGGGGGCCCCCCTTTCGGGCCCATGACTTTAGTAGGGGGGAACCCCCTGAAGGGTTGTATGGGAACAAGAAAAGTCTTACACCAAGACAGTTTTCAGACACGTCTCCCTAAAAGTTCGGTCTATGAAAAGATAACCTAATTTATCCTGAATGGTGAATGTCGTACAAAATACACAATGTCAAGATTAATTTTTTTTTTTTGTCACCTCATCTTCTCAAAAAATTGGAATTTTAAGTGTTTTAAAGTTCAAGTTCCCAAAAAAAGGGGTAAAAGAAATATACAGGCTTGCAGAAAAAGAAATATATTTTAGTCATAGAAAATGGCAATGCAAAGCAAAAAAAAAATTTTTTTTTTTTTTGTTGAGAAAACAGAAAAAAATGTTAAAATTGGTATTGCCACGCTTGTGCTTCCAGAGAATAACAATAACATAATTTATACAACTTTATGAAATTTGCAAAAATAAAAAACCCAAAATCAAAGTGAAAATGGGATTTTTTTTAAAACGAATATTATTTTTAGGTTGAATGAATCAAAAAACACGACTGCTTCCCCCTCAAAAAAAAATATTTAATAATTTTGGCTATGTCAAGTAACAAAATGTTGAGTTATGGTTCTTGGACAGGGATAAAAAACTAACACATTGTTGCCAAAATTTTCTTTGTTGGAAGAGGTTAAAGTCAATCTGTGGCATTACAAAAAGTCTTAGTTTAGGTCTAAAAAAAACGATGAATGAAACAGCACCAGCAATGGATGAAAAGTGCTCGTCCCAAAGACAAAATCAGGTCCAAAAATACAACCAAAGGATAAGGACAGCACAAGTTCAAAAAAAGTGTTTCTTTATTCCCGGCCGGAATAAAGAAACAATTTTTTTGAACTTGTGCTGTCCTTATCCTTTGGTTAGTTTAGGTCTAGCCTTACTATTCAATATAATTTAACACTATATGTGATGTACAGTATACACCAACTACATAAGACTTATGCTTTCTATGGATTGGACCCTGCCGAGAGTCCTGCATACCGGCGTGGATGGAGTGCTAGCTGCCTACATATTCACGGGGAGCATCAGGTGCAGTGGAACATTTTCTTAAGCGGTGAGTGCCAACTTTTCTTTATGGTACACCAACTACACTCTGATCTCGCCATGCTACTGATTTAACTCAAAGAGATTCTTCTTTGATAAATCTGCATTGTCTGTTCAGAGCCTGCTGTAGAGGTGGCACTGGATCCATTTTATGATGAACACCATCATTAAGTACAGTTATTATTATTATTATTATTTATTTTTGAGCGCCCTTAGTTCCAGAGCGCTTTTACATCAGGTTTCATACATAACAAGGTTTAAACAAGTACAAAGGTGACAAATTAATAACTAACAACTGGTACAGAAGGAGAGAGGTCCCTGCCCGTGGGGTTACACTCTAAAAGGAAGGTGGGAAGAGACGAAGGTGAGGGGCAGACATGTTTTGTGGGCTGGTTGTTTCGGCTGGTGGGGTTGTTGTTGGTTATAGGCAATCCTGAAAGATGGGTTTTTCAGGTTGCTTTTGATGCAGGTGAGAGTGGGGGAGAGTCTGAGGTGTAGGGGTAGTTAGTTCCAGAGTATGGCTGAAGCACTGCAGAAGTATTGGAGACGGTTATGTGGAGGAGTTGACACGGGGAGAGCAGAGAAAGGTCCTGTGAGGAGCGGGAGATTGCGTTGAGGGAGATATTGGAGATTAAGGCAGATATGTATGGGGGAGAATGGTTATGTAGAGCCTTGTAGGTCAAGGTTACTAACTTGAACTGGATTCGGTGGGCAATGGGAAGCCAGTGAAGGAATTGAGCAGGGTTTTGTCTGTACTCAGAACTTACATAGGACAGAATGGAGAGAACTGTTCAAGCGCATCCTACTCTCCGTTCTGAACGGAGACTATCAGGGGCCTGTTCCTAAGATGGTACAGGTCCAAGAGGTGGGACCCACATCTATCAGACATTAGTGGCTTATCCTATCGATACACTATTAATGTGTGAGATGGGAACACACCTTTAGTAGTGCACATAACAGTAAGACGTGCTGGATAGAATAACATTTAAATAGTAAAGCTGTTTAAAGAAGCACTGGGCTTCATATAGAGTACAGGATGTTTAGGTTAAACATATGACACTGTGAATGCGGTTTTGGTGGTGACAGAAGTTACAAGGCAATACTGAGGCAGTGAAATAAAACATGAAATCGATACGGTGCAGGGTACAAGACGGAATGTTAGCTTTGGAAGACGTGAAGCATAACTTTGTAGCTCAGTTCTAAATTACAATAAATGACAGAATTATTTTATGCTAAGTTTAGTAAAAAGCTACTTTACAAACGGTGCTGATAGAGATACATCATCAGGACCCTCACCATTCAATGTGTCATCTACAGTGTTACTACTAACTGAGTGGGGCACTGAAAAGTGAATATGGAATCTGATATATATGGGCAACTGCTCAACTTTTCACTTACTCCGTCTTTGATAAATCTATTGAGTCTATATTTTTTTTATCAGGATCACTCTATGTGAAGATCTGTCTATCAAGGGGCTTCCTTTACCAGTGATAGCATCAAGAAAGCTCTTTATCAAAGCTCAGGACTGGGGTCTCAATGTGAAAACAGCAGGTTTAGGGTATGTTCACACTGCGCATTGCAGCACATCCTGTATGTGCCGCAATACGTCGGGTGTTTTAGAAGTAGGCGCTGGCCAGCGCATATTTCTAAAGCACAGGGGGGCCGGCCCCTGACCTGTCTCATCCAGCCTCATTATCAGTCGCTCGTAAGCTTCTCTCGCTTCTCTCATCCGGCATACAATACACGCGGATTGTACGCCAGGGGAGACGGGCATAATTCATAGCTCTCTATGAGAGCTTTGAATTTCTGTAATTGCGGGGCAATTTCGGGTGTATTGAAGCACAAATATGTGCCGAATTGTGCCCCACAATTATGCCGTGTGAACATACCCTTAGAGTGAAGACGGAGATTCATGAAGATCTTAGAGTAGGATCATACGGCTGTTTTGGTCCACGGATTCAATACTAATAGAAAAATTGTAAACCATCTGTAAAAGAGAAACATGGACCGCACATCCTTGCTACACTTTAATCTAATGCTTCTCAGCATAATTTTTTGTACAAAAATGAACAGGAGGTTCTTAGTATAATTTTTGATCAAAACGTATGTAGCAAAAACCACACAGATGAGGGGCACAGCCCAGTGGCCAAACAGCCCCACTGCTGCCAGACCTAGCCCCCCGGCTCTGGACTGCACCACCCCACCAGCACAGCATCACAACAGCAAGTAGACTGAAAAAAATAGGGCATTAACCCTTATACAGACTACTGCTAATTAAAAACACCTGGGCCAAATGGGGAGGAGTGCTCCTCCAAGTGAAAAAGCAGTGGGGCTGTTGAGCCACTGGGCTGTGCCCCTCATCTGTGTGGCTTTTGCTGTGGCGGTGGCCGCCATGCAGTGCGGTCCCCATTTTTTGTGTAGGGACCCACTTTATAGAGATCGCTGTGAAGTGGCAAGTGGGCAAATACGTTTTTATCAAAAAGTATAGTAAGAACCTCCTGTTCATTTTTGTAAAGTTTTGCTCAGAAGCATTATATCAATGTACAGTGTGGGGATGTGCGGTCCATGCCTCTCCCTTCCATGTTTGAGCAATAGAAAAATTGCATTGCAGTGTGATGTGATGTGATTTTCAGTGGCGTGTTTTTCTTCCAGCACTAAAGAAATTTAGAGCTGAAAAAGAACTGACGTAAATTCTTGAGGCGGATTGAGCGCTGAATTTTCGCATAATGTGTGGAGGCTGAAATCTGCCAGTTAAGAATGCCAGTACTCAATATACATCTGAGATTTTTAGTTTTGCAAACTACACCCCTTTCTACAAGTCTATTCTTACACGACTATTCACAACATTTATATACAAGTGGAAAAACACATTATGATGCAATGTTCTAATAAGGCCGGGTCTACATAGCGATGTTAAAATGCCGTCCAAAATCCGACGGCATGTTAACATCGCTGTTCTGCGGTTTTTAGAATGGGTTTGCGCTAAAAACAGCGGTCGGATTTCCCGTCGGCCCTGTACTTTGAGGCTACAGAAATTTGATGGTAACCTGGCGGAAGACAGACAACATGTTCTCTCTTCCGCCGTATGGACGGCAGTTTAGAAATCCTCAGTAGAAAATCCTTGCTGTGTATTCTACAGCACAGATTTTCTACACAGCAGAAGCAGTTGGATTTTCAGCAGACTCCAAATACTGACTCCACCTGTGTAGACATAGCCTAAAGGCTTTTTATTTGCTGGAAAAGCTGCCAATTTCATTTGTACCATGTTGGGGTATAAAAGGGCTTTCATCTCCTTTCTATATTGTTTTTTGTGAGGCTGAATGAGCAAAAGAATGCAATTCTGACATGTATTTTATATTTGTGTTGTTTTTTTTATTTGTTTAAAGATTTTTATTAACTTATTTTTTTAGTTCGACTATGCGATTAGGCTGATTGTGTTTATAATACATAGTAATACATGTGAATGTACCTTTAGGCTTTGTTCACAAACCACTTTTTTTTTTGCAGTGTAATAAGCACTTGCTTTGCAGAAGAAATGAGCTTTTATTAGCATTTTTTTCATGCGTTTTCTACATTTGATGTGTCTTTTTGGTGCTTACATTGCTTCTTATTTCCATGCATTTATACAGTTTAAGCCAGTGATGGCAAAACTTTTAGAGACCGAGTGCCCAAACTACAACCCAAAACCCACTTATTTAGCATAAAGTTCCAACACAGCAATTTAACCTTAAAGGCATGTTCACACGGCTTAAGAATGGGCCGTATTTCGGTCCTTAATTACGAGCCGAAGTGCGCCAATACGGGCAGAAAACGGCCCAGTTCATTACATTGGTACCTTCACAGTTCTCTTAGAGAAACTATGGACTTAGTTTTCCTCACCCCGCCATGGCGAAGCCGCCGGGCGGGGCAGTAGTTCCACCTGTCACTTTCTTAATCTATGCGGCGTATACGCGCCTGCTAGTCACGTGATAGTCTATGGGCGGCGAAGCTGCCGCCCCCCCTGACTTACTTCCCCGTCTCCCACCACCGGAGTTCCACACGGCTATTTGCGGGGACGTAATAACGTCCCCGCAAATTAGCCGTAGTGACATAGCTAATATGAGATTATGACTTTGTATGTTGCTCATAGCAACCAATTAGAGCTTATCACAACCAATCAGAGCTCAGCTTTAAATTTTTTCAGAGCAGTTGAAGAAGTGAAAGCTAAGCTGTGATTGGTTGCTATGGGATCTGCTTGGTTGCTAATGACAACCAAAACATACTTACTACTAGACCATTTTTCTTTATTTTTTTTTAGGCAACAATGTTTGTGTTTTTATTTCTTTAGCCTAGTTTTTAAAATTCCTCTAACCATTTTTTAATTAACTTTTTTTTTTAGTCCCCATATGTGGCTAGGTTTTTATAATAAGCAGCAATGCATTGTTGTATAGCTGCAGCAGCTGTTTGGCTTGGGGATACAGGACGGCTGAACACACGATGGAGAGGTTATATGTTGACCCTGGAGCGTTACAGTTATATGATTCATATAACCTCTCCAGCATTTGGTCAGCCATTATATGCCCCCAGGCCACAGAGCAAATCATATAACTTTGTTTTTGACTTACAAATAGCTAGTAGTATAATGTTGTACCGTGTTAGCCATAGAAAGTAGTAGAAGAGTGAAAAATCAGGCGATACCTTTTTCAGGCTTAACTCTGGTGTCTATATTTAGATGGTGAGCTTTCGAGAGAACTAGCTCCCTTCTTCAGACAGGTTGTTTGATACAAGAAATTGGAAAATTCACGGATTTTTTATACAACAAAGGACGATGGAACCTTCAAAGGGTCGATGAATTCTTAAATATAACACTAAATGCCATTATAAGCAGAGAAGTCATTTACGGGCAGGTCAAACAGACATCAAATATCTGGAAAACTTGTGAGCTCGTGACGGAGGGTTTCATAATTCTGCGTCTTATCTCGTAGCATCAGGTTGTTAATTTTGTGGCAACACAGTTCACACATAGCTTTGGGATAAAAGGCTGGCATGAATAATTAGCCCATTATGCTAAGAGTCTGAATTTTTTGCTTTAATTTAAAATTCCCACTCCTTTCTCTTCTCTCTGCGTCTTAAAGTGTCCCATTAAACCATAATTTTCAGATCTTCAATAGAAGATGGTCATCTCGGAGAAGTGTGTGCACTGGAAAGATCAGTTCTGCTGTTATTTAATAGTGAATTTGGTGTGAGTTCATGCGCTGCTAGTCTCTGTACCTTGTTTCCCCTACATAGAGGCCTGTGGTCGGACATTGGCACACTAATCAGATACGCTACCACTTGCTAGACCTGTCAGGAAGAGAGATGTCCCATATTTTGTGACCTGCTGGGACTGGTGGGACAGGTACACTGACAGCGGTATTGTGTGATGTGTCTGCTGGTACTTGCCATGTTCTGAAGGCAGGGTGAGGTGCTGCCTCATTTTCTGTTGGGCCTTCAGGGCTACTCGGAATATATGAGACGGCAGGGTCAAAGGCCCCGTGAGGGGGTCTGAAACGTCGCACTTTATTGCATGGGAGGAAAAACTTCTTTCTTATCCACTACTTTGGTGTCCGTTGGACTTTCTTTGGAGTGTATTTAAGGAGCGCTGGATCAGGGTTTTATAATGATTGGCACCATCCTTCTTTACTTATAGAGGAGTTGCTGCTTTTTTTTGTGGATTTATTATATATTTGTATATAGATATTTATATATATTATATTATATATATATATATATTATATTTCTATGGGACAGTCATACTGGTACCTAATTTGGTGGAGGGTGGGCCTATGATAACCTACATGTACAGCAGACTTTATCCCTTTTTTAGGACGCTATATATTAGTTAGGGGCTTATAATACCTACCTTAACAGCAGCTTACAGGGGCGTTGCTAGGGTCCCTAACAACATACGGGGCTATGGGCCTTTGTCGTTGTTTTTCTGGTAGGGCTGGGTTTCACATCGACATTATTCGCAGCCTATTGTAAACTGCGGATGTTTTTTTACAGAGAAAAAACCTTCTGTTCCTGTACTTAATTTCTGCACATCCACTCAGATCCCGTCCATCTACTCCAGCAGTCACTGTACAGTAAAAAATCACCAATCGAATCAAATTTACTTTTTCCGAACTTTCTCACCTTATATGACAATACCCCTAAACAAGTCACCAAATAATCCACAGATTACATGGAGCAAATCTACCAGACAAGAGATGTGACAAAAAACTCTCCTACAAAAAACCAAGACCCATAAACTATTACTTCTTTAAGGCTCAATATATCTCCTGCCAAACCCTGAACCGAACGCGTGACCCCGATGTGACTAGTGCAGCTGGTACTACAGGGCTCTGATTACATATACCACCGCCATACACAGGGGCCATATTGTCGGTAGATACTAGTTGTATGTAGGTCTCTGTCAGATCATATAGTGATTACACTGCAGTTAGTCATTTAGTGACTCACCGGAGACGTCTGTTTCTGATCAGCGTCGTTCACATTTCCCTTATCTTCTCCATCCGGTTCACACCTTCATGCTGATTGCTCCCGGCCAAATCGTCCTGAGGATTTGGATTACCCAACGCTGCCTTAGAATTCCTCCACTTTTCCAGCAAATCCTTAATTATAGGTATAGCAGTCCCCTCAGTTAGGTATATAGGGGCACTGAAGCAGTATATGGGGCCACAGGAAGATATATGTGGCCACAGGCAGAATATATAGGGCCACATGCTAGGTATATAGGGGCCACAGGCAGGTATATCGGGACAAAGAGGCAGTATATAGGCTGGGCACAGGCAAGTATATGGGGCCACGGGCAGGTATTATAGGGGCACTGACCAGGCAGTATTTGGGGGGCACTGAGGCTGTATTGGGGGGAGCAAGAAGGTACGTATATAGGGCACTGAGGCAGAATTATGGAGTCACTGAGGCGGTTATATTGGGGGCCACAGGCAGTATATAGGGGGCCACAGGCAGTATATGGGGCCACAGGCAGGTATTGTGGGACACAGGCTGTATATGTGGGCCACAGGCAGGTATATAGGTGCACAGGCAGCATATGGGGGGTCACAGGAGGCTATGGGGGCCACAGGCAGGCCACACTCCCCATGGCGAGCCGCACACTAACCAACCCCCGCCGCCAGAAGGGATATGGGGGCCACAGCAGGGATATGGAGGGCCACATCGCGGGATATGGCAGGCCTCAGGGCAGGATATGGGGGCCACAGGCTGGTATATGGGGGCCACAGGCAGGGATGATGGGAGGCCACAGGCAGAGATATGGGGGCCACAGGCAGGATATGGGGGCCACAGGCAGGATATGGGGGGACCACAGGCAGTATATGGGGGGCACAGGCAGTAAAAGGGGGGCCACGGCAGTACTATGGGGGCCACGGGCAGTATATGGGCCACGGGCGTATATGGGGGGCACAGGCAGGCTATATAGGGGCAAGGCTAGGGATATGGGGTCCAAGGCAGGGGATATGGGGTCCACAGTCAGGGATATGGGGTCCACAGGCAGGGATATGGGGGCCACAGGCAGTATATGGGGGCCACAGGCAGTATATGGGGGCCAGACAGGGGGGGGTAGGGGGCCACAGGCAAGGCATTATAGGGGCACAGGCAGTATATGGGGCACTGAGGCAGGGTAAACGATTTAAAAATAAACACACAGTTAATACTCACCTTAACTCCCCAGGCGAGCGCGCTCAGTTCCTCTTCTGCCGCGGCGCTCCTTCCGGCAGCTCTCGGGCGCACGAGGCCTATGACTGCGCTGTGCGCCGAGGACACGGCAGCGTAGACGGATGACATCACATTACGCGACGCTTGCACGGCTGAGGCGCACGGGGCCGCGGCGGGTCCTCAGCGCTAGTGAGGACCCTCGGATTGGGCCCTCGCGGGGTGTCGGACCTGCGGGTCCGCGGGGACCCTGCGTCTGCGGAGGCAGGGAGCCGCTCGTCTCTGCCCGCGGCAGAAGAAGCCCTCAGGCTGTGTGGTGCGTCCAGGCGGACGCAAGGCAGCTGAAGGGCCACAGTCGCGTGCTCCAGGTCCAGCGCATGAGGCCTGGAGCCAGGAGAACGGGGCAAGGTTGTTTTATTCGGGGCCCGAGCCTCGAGACAGAAAAAAAACAGCCCTAGCGACGCGCCCTGGGTGTTTTTTCCTAGTATACTTAATAGGGGCTATATACCTATTTAACAGTAGCCTATATACTTAATAGGGGGCTATATACCTATTAACAGCAGTTTATAATATATAATATGGGGCTATATACCTAATAGGGTGCTGAATACTATCTAACAAAAGCCTATATGCCTAATTGGGTGCTGCTCCATACCTTTCTAAACTACGGCCTATATACCACAAATAGGGTATACTTTCCTAACAGGAAATAATATATAATTGCTTACCTAGTGGGGGCCTATATATCTACCTATCAGGGGGCCTATAAATGTATTACATAATCAAATTCGCCTATATGGTGATCCTAAACAGAGTGCATTTATCTAGTACCTACCTAATGGTGGGAATCATACAAACTTATACCTACCAAATTGGGGGGCTGATATACCTACCTTATGGGGGGATTATATACTACTTGCCTACCTAACATGGTCCTATTACCTGCCTAACAATAAAGGGGCCCTATAGATTTCAGCTACTTTTGGAGGGTCTATCGTTATGTACAGACCTAATGGGGAGCTATATACTGACCTACCTTAAATGGGGGCCTATATGCCTACCTAATGTGGGTCCTATGCACCTACGCTTAACTGTGGGGCCAATATACCTACCTGATGGTGTGGCCTATTTACTATTCATTTGTGTGGGGGGGGATAGGGCAACCTATCTAATGAGGGGCTCTGCCTAATTGGGTCTACCTATTAGCCTATAATTTGTGGATGTATCTACCTACCATATTGGGTGGTGTTACCTGAGAGGTTAGGGATGAAAAAGAAGCACATAAATCTGGGGTGCACAAACAGGAGCCCTTTAGTAGCAGGTGTGTGTGTGGCTACTTACTTGTGTAAGGGATACTATTACTTTTTAAGACAATATGCGGTTCATTATACTATTTAGGGTGCTATGGATGGGATTTTGTATAGGAATGGGCACACGGGTAGGTAGTGTTGCTGGAAAAAATTGAGATAGTTAAGATGTTTGTGTCGTAAATTCTGCAGAGACGAGTCATGCTGGGAGAGATCTGGTTGGATGGGAGAAGAAAAGGGAAAGAGAATGACTTTGATATGAAATAACGTGGTCACTGTGAGTCACTAATTGCAAAACACTCTATGTATTACTTTTTATGACTGTGAAACCATGTACATGGTAGTGATATGTGGCGGTATCTATGATTATGGCTGTTATATGTTGCTCAGTGATCTTCATGTAGTTGGTATTATAGGTGCTATTGTTTTGGTACAATGGGTCTGTATAGTAACAGTATGATAGTGCTAGTATGTTAGTCTGAGATATTTGCTCCATGCTTTTTTAGTTGTATTATTTGGTAACTGCATGATATTATTCAGCAGTTATTTTTACTATAATGCATTAGATAAGGCTTTTAAAATAGGACAAATTATTCAGCGTAGTTTTCATTTTACAGTGTAGACAATGTTATATTTTTTATCTATAAATAGGTGCACAAGTAACCATGTGCCATAAAAAAAATGCTGCGTGAACCCAGCCTTATTAAGAAAAGATATAACACAAAGGATCTTTTAGGACCCTAGCAACGCCCCTGGTGTGAGGTTTACTTGCCATTCAGACCTCACTGACTGTTTTGTATAAAGCAAAGGCTTATGGGAAAAGAGCTGAGCGAGCTTGCACGGCTGAAATGATTTAAGCACAAAGACAATGCTCACACATAATTTCAGGGGCCCATACAGCTAAAACATCTGGGTCCCCTACCTATTACCATTATCTATCTTGCAATGTGCCAGTGGTCCTCTTTTTAGAAAAAATGCCTGTGTTTGTCCCTATAAATGACATAGGTGCAGATAGTACTGTCTCTGTATTTGTCCCGACAAATGAATTAAGATCAGAAAGTACTGCCACCATGTTTCTTACTGTTAATGAGAGAGGGAGTAATAGTACTGCCTGTGTGTTAAATCATACACGAGTCCCTCATTCAGTTACACAGCTGTAAGCAATGAACCTGAAGTATCTGATAGTGAAGCCAGGAAAAAATGGCAGCTAGACTCTCAGATTGGAGGATATGTATTGACAAATGTGTATTTCACAGAGACAGGACATCACATCGGCATGTAACTATTCACTGGTAGGGCATGTTCTGAAATGCATAAAAGAAAGACAAAAGTTGTCAAGGATGATCCCAAGTGATTCCCCAAGCTTTCTTTATGTCAATGTATTTAATAGCTTCTTTCTCCAGCGTTGTGCTCGCCAGCCATAATAATTATATTTGCTCAATCTGTGTCTTTACGCAGAAAAATAGCATTAAATATGTAGCACTCCTGGAAAACAAAGATTCATTCTGATGTTCACTGTGTACTTTGGAATTCAATAATCATCTTTCCAGGCCTTAGACACTTCAGATACTGTTTGCTTTTCTCTTCAGATAGAATTCTGGTTTCATGTTTACTGCCTTAAAATGAAAAGAGCTGTTTGTTGCAACGTGGGAGTTAATGAATGGGACACATGAAAAAGAACACACAGTCTGGAGACAGCTTGTAAAAAGACACATTTCATTCTATCATAAACCAGATTCCTCAAAACCGTGAGTAACTATTTAACTGCTTAGACACATCTGCAGCTCGGCTGACCATTACAAAAACCTTATTTAAAAAAGGAGCTTTGTAGGCGTACAAGTCTGTTCCTATAGAGATTTCAGGTGCACTTTTTTCTGACCAGGATTCACGGGGCACCTATAATAGTCTTTCAGTTGCTTGGGATAAACAATGATAAGGTAGCTCAGTTTGCACAGTATGGTCAATAGATGGGTGGAGGGATTCCAGAAATAAAAAGATTGTATAATATTAAAGGGGTATTCCATAACTACTAACAGTCTGTCAGTCCATTGGGGATGACTAAGAGTAGACTAAGAAAACCTTACCTTGTAAACCTGCTCATTCCAGCGGTGAGGCTAATCCCTGCTAATGACGTCACCATTCAGTCTTTACATGACCCTGTAGCCTATCAGAGGCAATCATGTGTGGTAAATACAGCAAGAGTCTGCTGGCGTGTAATATTGCTGCAGGTCAGTAAAAGACTGATCATGTTACATTCATTTGGACCGGGTGCTCTTGGTGGGCCGGACGTGGTGCTGGAACAAGTGGGTTTACAATATAATTTTTTTCTATTGTTATCCACCAAGATGGCAATTGACGAGCTTTAGCAGTTTGGATTTGTTATAAACTATCTGTTTGCTGATGCTGCTTATTGTTGAGTGAGGCGGCCTTCTTCGTTCTACCCAATGGATACTTGCTATTCCCCTGTTAGAAACACATCTTACCTTTGTTTCTTATTTTTGTACAAGACCTCCTATTTGTACTGTATTTTGTTGCTTTCCTGGACCAAGTCTTCATTTAGGTACAGTTGAAACCAGAAGTTTACATACACTATATAAAAAGACACATATGCATGTTTTTCTCACTATCTGACAGAAATCAGAATTCATAAACTTCCGTTGTTAGGTCAATTAGGATTACAACATTATTTATATTTTGCCAAAAATGCCAGGAGAAAATGAGAGAGAGGGTACTCTTTATTACTTTCTGCAATTCAAAGTTGATTACTCTACTTTAAACAATTTTGGGACTGGCCCATGGTAGTGATAGAGTGTCATGTCTTTGGAAGCTTTCTGATATGGAGTTTATTGGCCACTATCTGAGTTAATTAGAATACACCACCTGCTGGATGTATTTTAAAGCACACCAGAAAACACATTGCTTATGTGTTGTAACATCATGCGGGAAAGTGTTAAAGGAAATCAGTTTAAGATAATCAGGAAGGGAATTTTGGACTTGCACAAGTCTGGGTCATCCCTTTGGGTGCAATTTTTCCAGTACCTGAAGGTGCCCCCATTATCGTACAAATAATTTTTTGCAAGTACAAAAAAATGGGAAAGTCCAGTCTTTATACATCTTAAGGAGAGGGTTCATTTCCCCATTTAAACGGTACGTATCAAAATGGGTGAAAGGCACTTGCAGGAAGAAGCCATTATCCCAAAAAAAAACCCTATAAAAGCCAAAATTTTTGTTTGCAAACACCGGGGAAAAAATACCTACATTTTTGGAGAAAGTCTGTGGTTTGATGAACTAAAAATTGGACTGTTTGGCCATAATGCCATCGTTAATTTGGGGGAAAAAGGGAGGAGTTGGAAACCCAAAAACCCATCCCAACTGTGAAACACGGGGGTGGCAGCATCATGTTGTGGGGTTATTTTGCTGCAGGAGGAACTGGTGCACTTCACAAAATAAACAGTAAAGAAGATTATGTAGCAATACTGAAGCAACATCTCAAGACATCAACCAGGAAGTTAAAGCTTGGGCAGAAAGTGTAGAAAATAGGGTTGTAAAGCAGTATTATAACACCATGATGGGTAGTGTTGCATTGGGGTTGCTTATTTTTTGGGGGTGCCTTAGATCCCCCGATACAACTGCAGTGACTATGCATTTGGGAGCTGATAAGCTCAAGAGATGTTGGATCAATCATTTGTCAGTGACTAATGGTAATATAAAGAACAAGAAAAACAACTCTGTAGAAGGTGGAAGTTACTTATGTTTTTACTCTGTTGAGCAAACAATAACAGTAACAACAGCTAAAACAAGGTCCAGAACATTAATCTGTCTATGGGAGATGACAGCGAGT